>WYDF02300009.1:0-15651 GCA_009867245.2 Adranes taylori
ATATAATTGTGTGTATGTATATATAGGATTTTTTTATTTGTATATATACGCATATACATATTTAAAAAAGCGAGTCAATACATTATTCATTTCATTTACAGCGAATCAAATGTACAAAAAATGTGAATGTCAGTTTTCAAATGATCAAATTACAAATATTAGTATACACAGTAAATTGAAAAAAAAGTGGTATAGACTAGTTAATCATTTATTGACAGAATATATAACATTAAGGACTTTATATTCCATAGAGGAAAACTCGAAAATTCGACAACAAAAAGTACAAGTTTAAAGTAGAAGTACAAAAAGTAAAGTTATAATTTGTTACTATTGTGCATATAAGAGGTGGCGCAGAGTGGGAACCGTGATTTGAGCAAACGCTCGTAAGGTCGATTGTTCTAAACCGACGTTTGCCAACTTGGTCTTGTTGAAAGTTGATCTTCTCCATCTATTTTCAAATTTGAACCAATCCAATAAATGGTTAAACTTTGAAAAATCTAGTTTTCTCTCGAAAATATTAAATATGTCTTCACTTTTTACCATGGATTCTAAGAGTAGCCTAAATTACCAACAAATCAGTGAAAACTGTGTATCGATAACTTTGTTCTATTAGGAAATATCTTAAGAATAATGCTAATATATGCATTTTTCTTTAAGTACCTATTGATTACTCTGGTTCCACTGAAAGGAATTTAACAATTTTGTACTCGATTAAAATGTCTTTCCTTGGTCTATTGACCATGATGTACCTAAGTTGTTTTAATATTATCATTGTTGCTGGTACCAGTAAATGGCGTTTTAAACATTTTAAATAAATAAATTTCCCGATTTGATAAAAGAAGATTACTTAAAACTTTATATTGTTTTGTCATTGTTATCACTACACTCTATATACATACCTATGTATATTACTGTATGGTGGCAGATCTTTTGATAAAATTTGGTTCTCATTGTCTTCTAATTCGCGAATAGTCAAGGGTCTCTAATAATTCCAATGATGTTATTAGGACTCATCATTTTTATTTAGTGTCACTAAATAAAATAAAAAATACCCCTAAATGACTACCAATTTTAAAATTCTATTTTGACTGCCAATTTTAACATTTTTAAACTGACATTTACAGGTTTTCGCCTCGTCACAGATGACTAAAATCATAATACTTTGACTCGTTTTTTATAAAATACATGGGGTTAAGTATACAAATAAAAGCAAAATCCGTATACATTTTATAAATAATTATTGTTTGATTTAACCTCAGTCTGAATGTTTTTAGATAATGATTGATATTAGAGATTTTATTTCTATAATGCACTTTTTTAAATGAGTACTTATCAAAATTATTCAGTAATAACACAAACATTGTTAACGCGACTAAAATAATTAAATCCCTAAAAATAATAAAATTACATTTTATTGATTTATTTTAAGTATTAAATTAAACTATAACAAAAACCTATGAGATAAATCAACAAACCTAAAACACAGCCCAACCCTACAACAAGCCAAAGAGAGAAAAGTATTCAAAGCAACAAGAACTGAGTAAGGAAGAAAGACAAGATTATAACCAGTGGTTGCGCTGTAAAAAGATGTATCAGGAGGAGTAAAACAGTTATCTAGAAGGAATATGTGAAGAAATTGAAACTACTCTTGACAGAAATTAAACCAAAATACTGTTCAATAAAATCAAGCAAATAAGCAGGGGCTTTAAGCCACTATTGAAGACGAATATGAAGAAAGCATAACCGACGACACTATACTTAAACAATGAAAAACCCTCACATAGATAAGTAAGAAATTCTAAAAATCAAATTATTTCAATTCCCCTCAAATTAATTCAAAATTTAATCACCCCGTACCCGTACTATAATCCAATAATGGAGAAGGAAGTTCATCTCTTAACATCCATTACCTTTTCCTCGATATCTCCATTATAATTTTATTCATTATATTCGTTCCCTTCCCCTCCTGCCCTAAACTAACTCTCGTATTCTCCTCAATCATCCTTTCTCCTTCACTCCAATCTAACCCCCAGCATTCCCTCATCCAATGTAACCAGGTTTCCTTCCCCATACCACAGATTCTGCACCGCCTCTCCTGATCATCCATCCAATATCAATTGCCTCGTTCTTCACTTCCACACCTGAATTGCGTTATCATTCTTTTTTCACTCATACTTCGTCCAGATCTTTAAATACTTTGGCATCCCTTCTTCCACATTTATCCATTCATACCTACTATTAAATCTACTACATCTTATTCTTTCCATCCTCTCTTGCTTCTCTTTATTTAAAGGAACGGATATTTTTGGTGAAGAAGACCTAACATCTAAGGAAAGGGTAACACAAGCCAAAATGAAACAGAAAGTTAAGAGTAATGCTGGGGACAAATGGAAATGGAGGATAGGGTATAAGAAAGCATTAATTAACGGAGAGTGGTGCAGATGGGATGAGGAGTTAAATAGATTAGAAATAAACTGAGATTGGAATGGCGACATTATGTGTAAGAAGAAGGAAGAGAAGATGATGGTGAAAATGGAGAAGGTTGAACCATTATGTAGCTTTAAAAATATTTTGAAATATACATGGTGTGTTATAGTTACCGAATGTATATTTTTTTTAATGAGACATCCTATATTGGATCTTAATTTAAGAAGAACCCTAACTTTGTTCGTTCTTATAGTATGATGTTCTACAGACTGAATTAACATTCACTCTATCTTATAAAATAAATTTGAGTTTTAACTCAGCTTATACACATTTTTTGTAACACTGAATGAATAAAACATTGGTATAACAGTGGCCCAATATCAAAAATATATCAGTGAGAAATATACTTGATCATCTTTTGTTTGGAGTATAGATAGTGTTAAACACAGTGATTTTCATATAATATTGATAATAACATTTGAATCACCCAGCATAACGTAATAGAATCTTTTATTTTAAGTACCAGCAAAGTAAGCTTTATCGAAATATAAAGTCAAATATAGGCCGTTTTATTGTAAAAGTTTGATTCAGTGTATAAATATAAAGTAGCCTGTATATTTCCAAATAGTTTTATAATGTAAAGCTTAAGGCTACCTCAATTTTTGTAACTCATTTTTTTCTATAACGACTACTTTGTCACATATGATTCAATCTATATATTTAATTCATATAATGCCAGACAGTTAAAAACCAAAAGAGGAAAAACAGTAAAAATGTAGAAAGTGAAAAAAGGAGTATGAGAAAAGATTAAGATATTAAATATGTAAATTAAATATGTATCAATTCCTGTAGCAGAAGGTAGGCAACTAAAGATTAATTACATATCTTCAAATCATTCTTAAGTGTGGATAAACTAATAAACACAAGAGGCGATGATATTTATACAGAACTTACAAGACGGCCTTAAAGAAAATATTATAGTTTCTGTTTTCGTTACTAAATAATTAACGACTAAGTACTTGTTTGAATTTACATCAAACCAATAACTTTATTTCTGTTATAGAAATAAATTCTTGTCCCCCAAGTAAATATAATTAGTTTATTTTGCTTAAAATTGTGATAGACTATTGAAAAAGTGTTAAATTAAGTTACTAAGAATATGATGTTTTATATATTTAATTTTAACTTTTAATATAAAAAGAATAATACAAGGTACTAGACTATAAGTCACCTGAAAAAAGTGTTTTTTTCGAAGTGAAGGTTACGGGTGATACTACGTAACGGTTTTATTGACCGTCGGTCGATGCCTATGACTTTAGCATCTTTATCTACGGTACATTTCAAACAAATATGTGATTAATAAAAATCTAAGGTAACTGATTTTTAGATAAAAATCTAAAAATCTAACTATAAGTTCTTCTTCTCAGGACGCCGTCTCTCTACGAAGATTGGCAACTAGCTATGATGGTGCACGATACTGCACCTGTCTAAGAACTTTGAGAGAAAACAGAGCCTCACTCGTGCCCCCGCCATACCTAAAGCCAAACTTCGTGTCACCAACTTGTCTTTCTCATTTGGCGTACATACGTGTGTGGATGATTCGAAGAAATACCTTGAGGATATAAGACATCAGACTGGCCATGTGGTAGTCGTCACATTGGTAAGCATTTGGTCTCTTGCGTAGGGTGATAAATGTCGATTTTAACCAGTCGATTGGTAGCTTCCCCGATTTGTATATAGAATTGAACAAATTTGTAAGAAGTTTTATTCGCCTGTCATCTGCATTTACGATAAGCTTCAAAGTTTCAGCGTGTGTCTGGTCTGGTCCTATGACTTTATTGTTTTTCTGAAGCATTATAGCCTGTCTCACTTCTTCCTTCGTGATATCAGGACAAGACTCATTAGAATCGTCGCCAAGAGGAGGTTGATCAGGCCGTACGTCGCCAAAGAGCACCTCAAGATACCCCTTCCATCGTTTCAGTTTCTCCTGAAACGATTTCAGTTTCTCCGACGCCCATCAGAATTTTATTATTGGCGTCTTTAAGAATACCTCGATATTGTTTGCGTTGTGTGTTTGTGAACTCTTTGATATTTTGTGAATATTAAACAGATCGTGTTTTTCTTGCAATGTCTCCATTTCCAAGCCGATTTCCACCGGAAAAGCAGCTTTCTTGCATATAGTGCTTGTCAATCTGCGAGAGATGGCGCTTCTTTAGATAATATTATTTTAATTGCAATGGATTTAATCAAATCTTTCTAGATTATAAATACGCGGTGGATTCGATATAGATGTGTATATACCCCACGACGTTCACTTGCGTTTCTATAAGAGCATTTTTATGACATTCCATCGAGGTTGCACATCATCGTTTGCATAGTTTTAGGTTGTTCGTAATCTTGTTTCAAGATTCTCGGTTGCTTGGGACCGCACCACGGGATCGCCTAGCCTTTTGACATCAATTCTCTTGATTTCTTTGGATATTGAACTCTAATGAAGTGACGAAACTGTAACTTTATCACGACGTGTGATCGCAGGTTGGATCGCTGTTTTTATCGGCTCCAGGGTATGTTCTCCCAGTTCTTACAAGCCTCAACAGATCACTTTTTACGAGGACGAAATATGTTACATTTCTTACAATGTTACCCTCACAATCGCTCGGGGACTTCCAAGTATATAGACGTCGAGGATTTTGTTTGAAGAAAGTGTTGGCAGCGGACAGGCAGTGGTCTCTGCAAAATTGTACTAGCCGATTTCCTCTTTCGTTACGTACTCCGAGTCCATAATGTCCGGAATCCTCTCCTTTAGCACCTCTAGTTTCAAAGCATCTTCCAAAATTGAGTAGAACTCCTCTACCCTGTCTCTAGTTTATCTCCAGTTGGAGCATATGCTTGAATAATATTGCATAGAATTATGAATAATGGGTCTATGAGTGTTGAGAAATCTTAAGAGCATTACGCGATCTCCGGGATATCAATGACTGACTTCTCCAATTCAGATGAAATGAATTGGAGAAGTCAGTAGCTACGCCATACTGTTGTTTAGTATCGTTGCCTCCAGAGTAGTATAGGACACCATTTTGAGTCCTATGAGTTCCGGAACACGGCCATCTAACTTCGCTTAAGCACAAAATCTTTATTTGCAGCCTATGCATTTCTGCGTCTACATTGTCGAGTTTTCCTACCATGTACAGGGTGCACACATTCCATGTAGCGATCTTTCTTTCATTATTGTATATTTGTATTTTGTTATTATTTGGGAGGCGTTGAATCTGCTACAGCTGCGCCTCCCCTATCCATTGTTGCGTTGCGCTGAGTGTAAAGTCTTTCTTTGTTACCACCACATGGAACTGTTGTCGTTGTTGCCCACCAACAGAACTTTCGCCATATCTGGCTACCCTCACTTGGTTTAGCCTGCGGGCCAACGCAGTTTACCGGAGTGTGGCGCGCGGAGCCAACAAGTGAAAGCTGTAACAACTCTAAGTTACTAAGTAATAATACTTCAGTTATAAGCTTTATTATGCTCTAAACTAAATCGTTGTAACACGCAAAAAAGCTGAACAAACTCAATTTTATAATTTTTTTTTCAGTGATGATAAGAATTGGTATAGATTGAAAACAAAACTTCGAAATTTATTATATATTTTTCAGGCGTCCATAAAACCGCAAATTTAGAAAAAATGTAGGATAGGATGACAAACCATGTTTTTTTCAAACAAGTAGTAATTACTCCAAAATTGACTTTTCAAAACATTGACATTTTATAAACTATGGATGCAGAACCCGGTTTTTACGCCTGTTAATTTACTTTATTCAAAGCCGAAATATTAGAATTTTCTCTAATAAGAGTTTGACTTTTTTCTGCTATCGTAGTAACACCAATGTCATTGGATAATATTGAATCTATTAGGCGTGAATGAATGAATTCGCCATCTACTGCTAAATCATTAAACGTATTCAAGAAATCTGGCACAATGTTTTCGTACGTATTGAAGCTGTTTTACATTTTATTATTATATCAGATTTTGCGAATTGGTTGTAGGTGTATGAATAAAGGATTGCTTACCAGTTCAAAATCACTTCGTATTGTATTTCAAGATAAATTTAAACATGATATTTTGTTCTAAAAATTTCATTGGATATATCCATTAACATAAATTCTTGTCCTCAGAGAGACAATAGAAACATTCAGATTTTTAGTAAGAAATTCCATGATAATTTCGATAAAAGTAGTTTGAAATTCAATATTCCATCCAGTTTAAAAGTTGCTTCATCATGGAAAGAATTGATAGAAATGGCCGCCTCGTGTCTTTTTATGTTTGGTTCCGAAAAGATACATAGTTCCTTTTTCTTTTCTTAGTATTTTTAGTAATTGTTTTCTGTAACTTCTTTAACTCTGAACCGGCGTTACAGATTCCTAGTTTTTCCAGTTTTTCAAGTATTTTCTGTATACGTACTGTAATTCTTTCATTCCTTGTAATTCCACATCCCGCATTCTAGTTTTCACTTTTTTCGCAATATTCCTCTCATATTGCTTCATTCTTTCATACCATTTATACTTTTACCAGCCTGTCCTCTCATACGTTTTTTCTCTCTCTTTCTCTCGAAGATATCTGTTAGAGACTCAGCCATCATTAGTTTGTGATTAAGATAAGTGTGTCTTTCTATTTCTCTAAAAGAAAAATCTTATAGTCCGCGGGACTCCGCTAGACATTTATTGGCATATGTTAAAGTGCGCGACTATGTCAAAGAATCCAGAGAGAATTGGACCTACAAATCCTAACTTAGAGCAAATTGTGCTAAGATGATTACAATATGATACGATATTTTCAGACCAAGACAGAAACATAACAAAAAGTATTTGTTATTTCAGAGAATTTCAAATTTCATATTTTAAGAGAATTTTCAAATTTGTTTAAACGAGCCTGGTGTGCGATATGCTAAGTCGTTGGTTTTCATTAATTAATCACACTTATATTGATAAAGGCTTTCATTAATCAATGCCAGAAATAGCTCTATCCATCGCAGCCAGATAGTTTTAAGCTAATTTGATGTTTCATTAAGTCATTAAGGCAATTGTGCAATGGGTTATTAAACACCATTTAAACATTTACTGGATTAGCTAATTGTACATCCGTTGAGAACTGAATAACTTTTAATGCCAAGTAACTTATATCCTAGAATCTAATCTTACGAAATTATGTTTTTCACAATTTTAAGCATTATGTAATATTAACTATGTTCGTATGTACAAAAAAAAAAGAAACGCAAGATAAACATGGTATCTAGTACAGTACAATTTAAAGAATAGCTGTTCCCCCGTTTCAATTGTTGTATTGATCTATTTCAGGAATTTGGAAATAGTCCCTCAGCCAATCACGTGGTAGTATATTTTTTTACAAACTCCCATTATATTTTTGCGATTGTCTTCTTTGTTAGTTAAAACAGTACTATTGTTCAAATGCATTTAGCGAATAGTTTTTTTTTCTTTACAAAAATTTGTAGGTTCTTATTATATTTCTCATTCATAGTATTAGTCCAAGTTTTTAAGCAGATTTTTATTTGATTCTACTGCTATGCCACATATTTTTTTCGGGGAATTTTTACTATACCATTTTTAAGTGTATATTATATATGCATTGTGAAATTCTAAGGAAAATTTTATTTAGGATGTATTTTCAATTGAATATTACATTTTTTAAAAGTAAAGTGCGGTGTTATTGCATTTAATATAAAATGCATGTTGTACCTCATTTTATATAACTGCAATCAGACATCCTAAATAGGTTTTGAGTTATAATATAAATATTTCTACATATAGTTTGCACACGCCAAAATCCGTCACTGAAAGTTCATGATAGAAACCATCGTTGATTTGGATTTTTTATTCTAATGCAGAACATTGAACATTGTTTTGTTTATTGTTTGACCATTTAATTGTTTAATTTTATGATTAACTTTCTATCGAATTGTGGCATTACTTCATTAAAAAAATAGCCTATTTTACCAAGTTTTATTAGTAATAAATTCTTATTTATTTCTAATAACTCTTATTTAGTTTTAACGTAGAACTTCTGACAATGTCTTCAAGGCACAAGTCAGGTCTTTTATTGGCTATTGATGCTCCTTCCTTATGTTTTGTTTTAAAATTGCGATATGTATTTCCGTCATACGTTTGGTTACAACTTACTCTTGCTGTAGCTTACTTTCTACACCTTCAGCAATGTTAGTATCTATGTTATGGTGAAATTGTTTGCGTACATAATTTTCGGTTTGAGATCCTATTTTAATATTGTATGGTTTTTTTTGGTGGATTTGGTTTTATTATATATTTTTATTATTTCTGTTTTGGGGTACCCGTTGGTGTGGTTAAGTTTAGAAAATTAAGTTTTTTAGCCGATCGGATTTTGGTGTGCACAATCTTTAAACTAAGTATCTATCAAGAAATCATAAGTTTGTGAAGATTCTATGTAATTTTTATACAATTCATATTTACATTACATTTAATATTTGCATAGAATTTCTTGTAGTATAAAACTTTTGTTTATAATTTTCATATTTCTAAAATAGGTAGTTTTCAATTCTTTGCATGTGCGATTTTCGATTTTACTTTTTTTACAACTTTCTTCCGCATGTTAATTTATATTGTACTTTAGTTATGTTGGGCACATCACAGTTTCTTTAAAACTCGCTCGAAAAATTAATAAGCCTTGTAGTTTTGCTATTCATTCATACATTTTAAAATATTTCAAATATTCAATTACAAAATTAACATTTTGCAAAATCAACATATATTCACAACAACTTCAAAATACATTTCCTATAGTATTCCTTGTGGTTTACTATATTCAGCAAGAATCGATTGGTTAAACATTGTTTGTTTTTAATTTTGATAAATATCATACTATTAACAACATTCAGTCATAGATTTTTTTAAAGAAGTCTAGAGTTTTAATCATTTTAAACATATTAAATACGATGTGTGTTGGTTATTAAGTACCTAACAAAATATTTGAAATAATCTAATGCTAAAGTTATTAATTTTATTGAAATTCTCAATGCTTTATAGTTGCTTTTTTCTGATAAGCATAATGAAAAAGTTTAAAAAAAAAGCTCTTTTAAATATTTATTAAATTAAGATCATATTTGTAGTGATGAATATGTATGATTAATATAAAAATAGTATGAAGTGAACAGATACGGGAAGAGTTTGCTTGAAGTACGTATCTTTATCGTGTACGAACTTCAATTGCATTTACACGTATATACCTCATACGTAAAGATTCAACCCTCTACCAGTTTTATTTTGAGTGTGGTTTGGTGGCTTTTCCACGTAGACATTAAATTTGACATTGCATCTGGATGGTTCAAGTTCTCGGAACACATCGAAAAACTATCCAACTTTTTTTCAATATCACTGTAACATTAGTGTAACATTGTTTTTCAATATCACTGTAACATTAGTGTAAAACCATCCCACATTCATGATGAGCTTAGTTAACTTTAGGTGAAGGTAAGTTTAATAAAGTGCATGTAGTTTCTTGTAGTCAAATCATTTGAATAAAGGAGGAGACATCTTTGATGATTAACTTCAGTAGATTAATTCAATTTAATAAATCATTGTTTGACTGAAGTCAAATATTGATCTGCAATAACATCGATGTAAAACGCTGATGCGTTTCAGACAGAGTCTGATGCGACGAAATCTCTCGAACAAGTGCTTGCCCACATGGAATCCTCTGTCTGATTCCTAATAACCTAAGAAGGCAAATTCCTAATAACCAATGTCTTTAAAATAATTGAAATATGTGCCAGTGTGAAACTAACTTTACACGCCTAAAAGTGGTTTTCTAGATACTCAAGTGTGAGTATCGTTTTCAAGAGATTCAGGCTTTTCGAAAATAATAATGCATTCAAAAGTTATAATCAAATATTTGTATAGATTGGAAAATTTACTTCTATATTCTTTTACATTCCTTTTAGTAGCTGCTTTGCAACTTTCTAAATAAAACTTATCGCGTTTCGTGTTTACAAACATAATGATTTATTAAGCCGACTGCCATCTTTCAAAATTTTTAACTTGATTGAATTTGTTGATTTGCTTCGCTTTATCAGTTCAGATACTAGCGGGAAAACGTAGAGGAACTGATTTTCTTCGGATATTTTCTGTTGAATTCTTTGGAGCTTTTAAATGGATCACCTTTTGTATATCACCTTTTGTATAATTTTTGAATTGGGATCAAATGTGTTCTTCATTTGGATCTTCCTTTTCAGGTAGAGATAAAAGATTACCAAACTTGTATTTTGGATAAATATAAAAGTTTTTAAAGTTTTTCACGATAAGATTAAGTGCCGACCGCTTTCCGTAGTTACTAATCGTCGTCTTTAATCTGCAATTTTTATTAAATATTAAAAATAACTCAAATAAAATGGTATTAGCAATGTGAAAGAGAAAAAAAATACAAAAGTGTAGTAAAAAATTGCAAAAAGTAAAAACTTACACTAATCGATTTTTACAATTCTTGCATAATAGAGAAAATAATTTTCTTCTCAATTATGCATAATTGGAAAACAATTGATTAGTGTAAGTGTTCCCGACCTTTTATTCATCTTCCAAATACGTGTAAATGCAAATTGTATGGTTGACTCGTAGAAGTCGTCGTTTTTCGATTGTCTATTGGATATGGCCGCTGGCCAACTGGGCGGAGGTAGTCGCACTGGCTCTCTAACCCATGAAACTGGTCCTACCGGTGTAGAAAGTATTGGTGGTGATCACCACCAACAGAATGCGCATGCGCACAATATATCAGACGATCATTATCATCATCATGGAGGACATCATCAACATGGTGGACAACATTTATTACATCCTGAAGAGAATACATTGGTTACATTGGCTAGAAGAAATACGAAACGCAGGTCACAAAGGTAAATACATCACGTTTGACTATTATTTATTAACGGAATATCATTTTATCGATTTAATCCTTTCGCGCCTAATGGGGTATATCTGTCTCATGGTATTATCAAAAATTAAGATGCCAAACTTATTACAGGGATTTAACAGCAACCTGTGATGTTATGATTTATATAAGCAAGTCGCTTTTCAAGTCTGTCATAAAGACGTCGACTACATACGGATTCGCAGTTAAGCAAGTTCTCGAGTAAATATTTTTTTAGTTAGTGAATTGTGTTTAGAAAATTAACACAGAAGATTTTAGTATAAAGCTATTAAAATTGGTGCAAGTAGTCTGATCCGCACAAATGTGACAAAAATATTTTTCTACGCTCTTACTACAAAAATCCGTTTCTCTTTTTATACTTTTCTGTACACAATGAAGAATTGCATCTATTTCCGCTTGTGCCAAATTTGCTTAGAGGGTAAACATTTTTGCATCTCCGTCTTTCTGCTCCCGTATTTCCAGATTCATCTGTAAACTAGACCAAAGCAAACTGTGGAAAGTTAGAGAACTTTCCCTCAACAAATTTATGTGATGATAACTTTGAAGATTCTGTATATATTATAGACGGGAAATATAGAGTCCAATTTTATGTCTAATAATCTCCTGTAGTTCGTGTGCGAATGTTCTTGATCATCGACTTTTAGCCGTTGGAGTATGGCCTCCGCCTCTGATTGTATGATCAATTCTAGTAGCGGAGTAGCAATTCTAGTAGTCATTTTCATAGTCCCTGTTAGATATCTACTTATGCCAAAGCCAATATTTGAAACAAAAGACCGAAATAGTGACAATAAACAATTTTAAACAAATTTAAATGATGTTAAATACAACAAGAAACAAAAAATAGCGCGAAAAGGTTCAGAAGATTTATATGTAGTGTTTTATGTTTAAGAATGTTTTTCTTTTGTTTCAGGAACAAAAAGGTGAAAAAGCTACTCAACTAAACATGTTGGCTTAGGATAGTAAGACAAATTAGCTTTAGAATATAAATATATCTCTAGTTAAAGAAAATAGATTAACAATATTGTTTTAGATAAATCTCATACTTTTACATGTATATTTTCAGAACTGTTGTTATAGAGAATAACCAAATTAGTAGATGAGAAAGGAAAATTAATACCAAAATTACATAGATTATGAATTTCAAAGGTATAATAGACGTTAGACTTTTTAACTTAATAAAAGACATAATTTAGACTTTTTTTAGTCTCACTACAACTTATATATTTATAAGTGTTATGGAAACTTTTTCAGAATTGTACCGGGTGGTCAATTAAGAATAGCTGTCAGTCGTATGTCAGAAACCTTTACAGTACAGCTTCAGGGAGAAAATGTCTATGATTAATGTGATCAACAGAAAAACCTGGAAATTATTTACAGAATCGTAGTAAATCTTGTCATGTAGGAGGTGGTGGAGAATATATACTTATACAGTTTCATAGTATATCCACGGACAAAAAAAGTGTTGGTTATTCACTTTACACTTTTAATCCATGGTGAAAACGACATACTTCAATTTTCTATTTTCGAGAAAAACTATATTTCTAAACATTTAAATTGCGCTCGCTAGCATTCCCTAGTAGACTACTTTTTACAAGTCAGATTAAATGAGTCTCTATAAATCAAGCCAAAATAAGAATTTGTCTTATAAATATTACATTATTTGAAAAGGGCTGCTTTCAATAGGACCAAACTTGTAAAGTCTATTAAGTAGAACCGGACTTACATTACAAGTGTTTGTTCAAATCAGAGTTTACACTTCCTCCTATTCCTTTTGACTAAATAGAAATAAATTATTCAATCCACAAAAATTCGGAATTTTCTAAAAAGTCCGATTTTTATGTTTTTCATAGACCTTAATTTAGTAAAGTAAGCATTTTAGTTTTAGACGTCCTGTTGCGCCATCTAGCGGTCGTACTATGATTCTCTAAATAATTTCCATGTTTTCCTCTACGCCACTTCAGTGATTGATTTTTTTCTTATTCTGAATGGTTTTTTCCATATTCTTTGGTTAGCCTATTTTTAATGGGTCACTCGGGTACATTCGAAAAGTATTCTTATATTAGATACTTTTCAAACATTTCATATAACACTAATATATTCATTTAGATAAATTACTGCATGTGCATAATCTCAACTTTCTAACTTTTGTAAATTATAATTACGTTTTGATGCTTTTGTATATATTTGACTATCATAATTTACACTTTTGGATATACTTATTATTACTTGCTTTTAATGATGATATAATTAACTAAATAATAATTTATTTGCACCTAGAATAGCACTCTTACATGGCATGAAATTGAGTTAGATATCATAAATTCAATTAATTCATTGCATGTTATAAATGACTTTAGTATGAATGAGATTTAGGTTTTGGTTTTACGTTTTATATTAAATTATTTATATCATGTAACGAATTTAAGGATTCTTGTTGGTATAAAATTTTATATCTTTGATAAAAATTTAATAACTTCAAATTTTGGGTAATGAATTGTATGTGTTTACCAATTTATGTTTGCAGTAATGTTTCCAATAATGTTTGCAGTTTATTTAAATTTATTTATTTCCACATTTTTTGAAGACACAAAATTTTCTTTAAGATACTTAATTAATCATATGACTCTCATATTACTTTATTAAATTCCCAAACCCATGATAAGCTATCACTGAATTAATAAAATCAACTATATTCTATGCAAGTTAAGATGACAAGGTTGGCAATAAAATATTATACAAAGATATATGTTATGGATATATCTTTTAAAATGGCGCATATTATAATAGTAATGCTTATAAAAGTGGGATAATTTTCTGGTTTAAAATTGTTGAAATACAAGTACATAACTATTTTATAAACCTTAAATAAATCATATATAAGGACGATTGCGTTGTTGTGATTAGCGTTAAATGTTGACCTTTGTTCTGACAGTTTGGATCGCTGAATATGCTGAGCTGATTTTAGTGTAGAGTTTAGCTTTATACTTTTCAACTTTAAAGTAATAACAAGAAAAACCTTTATAACAGATAAAAAAGAAAGCACTGCAATCCTGCTAATTCCCGTTGAAAACTTGGTAGTACATTACAAGGAACTTTGCAAGAAAATAGGCCACAATTTCTAAAGATAGAAGATAACAATGAATACCTGAAGGCATCTACCTACGAAATACACATTACCTCAATGGAATTAGTGTGACATATACTATTAGCAGATTGTCGTATTATAAACAGCTCGAATAATAAAACCTAAGATTGAAGAGTAGTTCCCAGAAGACGAAACACAGAGTGGCTTTAGAGCTAGACGTTCCACAATCAACAATGCATTCTGTTTACGACAAATAATTGAAAACCGAATAATGCATGATTCGGATATCCGCTTGGTATATACGAGGGATGCTGTAAAAATTTCGGGATGTGACAACACTGTACTTAAGCGATTATTAACATATAAAGCGTCATGAAGTTGGATCTGTAAATTGTCAAACAAAAGTGACAGATCGTTTCGTTTAAATATATCAAACCGTTTTGTTACTGCAAATTTTCAAAATTATTTAGAATTCAATAAAAATGGATTTAAATAGAGAACAGTTTTGAGCAATGATTTTATTTTATTTTCGTTTAAAAAAAGTGAAAAGGAGTGCATCGAAGATTTGAAAATTACCTTTGGTGAAGAAGCACTTTCTAGGACAACTGTCTTTCGATGGTACCAAGAGTTTAAATTTGGCCGCAGTTATATTAGTGATGAATTTCGTGAAGGTCGACCAATGACATCGAAAACTGCTGAAAACATTGATGCTGTACGAAATATGATAATATCAAATCGTCATTTTACGTATAGAGAAATTGAATCACACTTAGGCTTGGGTATGAAACAAATTAATGAAATTTTACATCATCACTTAGGTGTTAAAAAAATATGTTGCCGTTGGATCCCCCATAATTTAACTGAGCTCAGAAAGAGGCTCGTGTAAACAAGTGTAAAGAATACTTAATCGATTCGACTCAGGGAGATCAAATTTGATCTACGACATTACTAGTGGTGACGAGAGTTAGATCTATGCTTATGAAAAAATGGCAGTTTGTTTTGTCTCAAAAACTGGGCATGTCGCTACTATTCCACTTGAAGATCGTAGAACTGTTAATAATGCAGAATGGTATACATCCATTTGCTTACCACAAGTTATCTAAATTGCGAAAAACAAATAGGACGCGACGCATCATTCTGCACCATGACAATGCCAGTTCCCATACTGCGCAACAAACA
>WYDF02300020.1:0-15649 GCA_009867245.2 Adranes taylori
CACGGGAACGGGATAAAAAGTCCTATGTCCGTCTCCTGGTTCTAAGCTACCTCCCCACCAATTTACAGCCAAATCGGTTCAGCCCTTCTTGAGTTATAAATAGTGTAACTAACACACTTTCTTTTATATATATATAGATGTAATTTTCATAGTTTATTTTACAGTAGCCTTCAACTTCTTTACAATTCGTTGTATTACTAGGATCTTTCTCGTTATCAAGCGTCAGAGAAGAAGCTGCAATGGCCTCCACAATGAATGCTTTATCTGCTGGATTAAATGTCCGCACATCTTTAAATGTATTTTTATAAGCAAGGTTTTCTAGTTCAACATGATTTAATACAATAGGTATAGTTTCAATATCCAGATTTTCAATATTTTAGCACCAACAGCTACAGTGAAAGTATTTGGTGTCTGTTTGACAACTGGATAAAATATTATCATATTCATAAGATAAATCTGAGTTAGTCTGAATAGCAAATTCAAGAATTTTTCGCGCCCGTGGCGTCATCCTAAAAAATCAAGAATAAAATTCGATACAAATCTAATTTTATAGAATTCCAGTAAAGAAAGTTCTAATTCAAATTTCGTTGCTAGTTAGTCTTCTAAAAGTCATCTCAAGACATTATTTGGTCATAATAAAATAAAAAAGTTTAATGTGTTAGAAAATGTTTAATATAAATTAACAGTAAACTGTTAATTTCATATTACAATTATTACTATTATATTGATAAATTAAATATGGTATAGGAAACGTTATGCAATAGCTGCTATCTACATATCAATATAATGATATTTCTAAATTATTAAGTTTTGATTTCGATAATAATACTTACGTTATAAGTTCAGTAAATTATTCTTCTAAAGAGGAAAAACACTTTTTGGGGCTAAAATTGCTAATACTTCAAAACACTTTTTTTGTAGGTTGTAACAAACGTGGCTACTTAACCTATAATTTACATTAAAAATAGCACACACAGCAGGTATTGCATCCTGTATGCAACCGCGTTCTCGATAGCAGGTATTGTTATAGGTTTATAAAGTCAACAATGCATTATTCTACAAATAGTGGGTTCTGCTATATTGTGCGCAACTTAAATAATAAACTAACTATGTCAAAATCTCATTTTTGAAAAAATTGTCAGTTAGCAGGTATTGTCAGATCGTAGACAATATATTATTTCGTTCTACATGTTCTGAAGTTGTTCACATATAACCTCCTCTAAGATTTTTTCTATTGCTGGCAACATGTTTATGGGCCTCATTTCAGATGCATTTTTGTTATTTTTTATCTTTGGGATGGGTGTAATTGTTGATTGTTGTTCAGGTACTTTACAAATGGTAATTGATTTATTTATTATCTTTAGGAGTGGATAACCAATAACATCAAATGTGTCTTTGATCCTTTGTATAGTTATTTCATTTGGGGATGATTTATTCTTTTATTCTATTGTTTCTTTAGTTTGTTTAGTGATATTTCCTTAAATTTGTGAAGGTTGAATATGATTATGCTAGTTGTGTTAATCTTTTGCTTTTGGTATACTGTTTGTAGTTGAAACTATACTTTTAACATAGTACCTACTCATTCAATTTATTTGTTGTTTTCTGAGTCTTTTATCTCTCTACCATCCATGTATATTTCATTTATATCTTTTCATTTTTATCATCTAAAAGCTCTTTAATTTTTCCCCTTTTTTTTAGGATCGTTCACACATTTTTCAATTTCATGTTCGTGATACTTTTGTTTCTTGGATAAAACCTTAAATTCAATTCATTTTTTATAAACACTTTAACGCTTAATGATATAAAATATTAACACAAACAACACACAAATTTGTGCAGGTAGAAATGCTAGCGTCCAATATACTTATTTACTAGCTACTATTCTAATTTTTTTAATTCTTCGCTATAGTTTTTATTTTATTCCTGATAACGTCAATAACACCACTCAACCCATTCTCACTCGTTACATTCAACAACATTTGCACGCTTTTACAATCTTAGATTGCTCATTCGATGTCTTTACAAACCACAATCGCGTAGGATATCATACCTTTCATTTTCTAAAAAATTTTCTATTTGGTAATTTCTTCATATTTACTATTTATTAAGAAATAAAATGGAAAATATGAATCAAAGTAAACAAATCAATAACCTATAAAATTATAACCGCATGTAAGTATGGCATGTCTTCAAATATAGTTGAATGTAAGTTCACATTATTCAACTCTATTCAAGTGAAGAACTTGAACGCAAAAGTTAATGTCTTTTCAACTTCCACTTGAAGCGATTGAAAAATCCTGTTCACATTATTCAAGTTTTTACAAGTTACTCGTTTCAACCGACTTGAATTCAAGTAACTTGAAAAATGTGAACGAGACATTAGTCATACATAGTGTATGGATTACGCACAAATAGGGTCTCCGGAAAGTTCACCAACTGCAACTCATCGACGGAAAGTGCAACGACTTGAAAGTTCAGCGATTGGTAAATTCGTAGCCCGGAAAATTCAGCGGCTCCCAATGCGTCGAATGGAAAATTCATCGATTCTACAATAAATTGATCGGCGATTACATATGTTATAAACTGCACGGATGTTGAATTAATTTCCCCAAAAATAAGACCGAGATAAAATTCGATTAAAATACAGATTTTACTATAAATAACTATACACATAAAATGAACAATATAGTCGAACACAAAAATTTTAACTTAAAAAATATTTTAAGTATTCCTGATGATCCATTTAACAAGATATTTGTAAATTAAAACCGATGACAAACTCTTTTAAAGAAAAACAGCTTTACACTCAATAAAATATATTATTAATAATACCTCTTAACATAAAAACTCTAAAACATTATTTCTGTCATAATTCGTAACTACCCTGTAAACTTTTTCACCGCAATCCTTATATTTCTTATGAGCAGGGGTATTTGCTGGCCACTCACGTATTGTTCTATTTGCAATTTCCTGAAACCGCGATGCCACTCTTCAATTGAATTATTTGTCTTCAAAAAACGGTGTCTTACACCTTCGTGACAGTTCCAGATTTCTAAAGACAAGAGGCGCATTCGACATCCAATGCATCGTTAAGGATGTCCAATCTAGCAATCTTCAAAGTAAGCAATCACACCTTGTGCTTCTACAGGCATTATCACCGCTAAGAATTTTAAATGCTTCTTTTCATCCATCGGCTTATTCAGAAATTTAAGCTAAGGGGAGCGATTTGGCACAAATATAAAAACTGTAAGAGAGTAATTGTATTAATGTCAAAGAAATAATAACAACTTGAGCGAGGGCGGGGCGACAGCCCCTAATCAATTAATACAAAATCCGCATATTTTATAAAATAAATAATCGGCGATGAATTTATTGTAGAATTGGTAGAATAGGCGACGAATTTACCGACCGCTGAACTTTCCAGTCGGTGAACTTTCGGTCGATGAATTAAAGTTTTTAGGTTTTGTTACTAGTCTAGTATCGCCATTTAATCGGAATTACTATCATTTTATGATATTTGTTACTAACGAAACGTATGCGACTTTCATATGAAAGAATTTAAAACACATTGTAAAACTGTACATCTGTTTGATTGATAAACTTATAGTTTTATAAAATTTTAATAGACAAATCCAAAGAATATAATCAATAATCAATCTTTTTAAATTGAAAATCTGGTAGCCCTAAATACTGATTAATTTAATATCAGCTGATTTTGACGTTTAGAATATGAATGCATGCAACAATCAGATATTACAATTCAAAACAACGCCCTTAACAAATATTTCACGTGTAAAATAAAGCAATGGATGTTTTCAATAATTTAAAAGAGTTATTAAATGTAAATATATTAAACACTAATGTGAAGAAAAAAGTATCAAATGTTGATTATCATACGGGAGCAGAAATCTTGACTCATTATCAGAATAATTGGCAGGACATGCATGAAATTAACGAAACGAATGCACAAACAGCTAATAAATTAGCAAATAGAATAAACTCATTACATACGCAAGTGGCAATGGAAAATGAACACCTAAACAGACTCAATAGTTTACTAAATGCAGAACCATCCTTAGGCACGTATATAGAACGTTGTACAATGCAAATTACAACTCTCTTTGAGACGTTTGATACGACAGAAAAGGCCATTTTAGATTTAGAAGATTTAGTTGAACAGTGTGACTTGATTAAAATGAAACATAATCACAAATATCAGTTAGATCTATATAAAGAAAAGAAACTTGAAGGACTGGAAAAGAAGCGCGCAAAATTATCTATGCAACACGAACAAAATATTAGAGATAACGAATTCAGAAAGAAAAAAATGTTACAAGAACGACAACAGGTGTTTCAGGATGCTTTTAAAAATGATCTTGAGACGTATAAAAATTTAGGAAGCTTGCCTAGTAAGTTATTTAGTACTTTCTGTTATAGTAGTTAATTATAATTGAATAGTAGTTTGTATTGTTTAAACTATTACTGATTCAGTAATCAGTAGTAAAGAAATTAGGGAAAAAGCTACTTCGAGCAAATGTATATATCTGCGACAATCTACTTGCTAGGCTAGGTTCCATTTTTTACATACGGGATTTGGATGACACAATATTATTGAAGCGTTCCTCCCACATCTAACTTAACTTCTAATCCTCCGTCTCCCTATCTTTTAAATTTTGCCACGCATTCCTCTTTATCTCTTGCATCTTAGTGACTACCAGGGAAAGAATTTCGAAATGAAACATTCTTTTCTTACTTTTTATTTGTATTTTATCAACACTATAGGCAATTAAGAGAGTTATATTGAACAATAAAAATTGCGATTATTAAAATTAACAGAAAAGTAGATAAATTTAGTACAATGAAAAGCATCAAACTGTTTCAAGCATTTAGACATCCTGGGCAATAAATATCATTTGATTTTTCTTTCGTGACTAATATGACTAAGATTTCAACTGATCGAATAAATCTATCCAATTCATGTCTTTATTGTACTAAGCAATAAGAGGTTTATTTTTTAACCTTCTCTTTGTTTGAACCTCGGTTTACTCTAAAGAAAATCAGAAGTTATCATTGCTAAAATCCTTTTACCGTTCCATTTTCCAACACAAACTTGAACTGAAACCAAATTTTTTATACTTTTTCTTCAATTTTGATGCTATCTATAATATCCTGTGGATTTGGTTTCTATCCAATCTTGCTGTACCTGTGCAATATCTTTTCTATTGTAGCAACTGTTCACCCAAGGAAACTATTGTAATTAATTTTATTCATGAATAGGCTATGCTAAATCTTCATTTTATCACTCATTAAAAACAGTAAGTATAACATGTTCCTCTAATTCCATCTTTGTTTGGCTCTAGGTAAATTAGAAGATTTTGTATCAAGCCATTGGGCTCAGTTATCACATCAATTTTAATTCGGTACTTACACTTCTATTTTTTATGTATTGACGTAATTTGAGACGACTTCTTAATTTAGTTAACACACATTCTTTCCAGGAAATTAAATGTTTTTCATTATTTTATTAAATGAGATCGTATTTTTATACGTCGGTTTAAAAGTAGTTCTCGACAAACATTGAGATATTTTAAAGCATTAGCAAAATTTATTTCTTAACATTATGCTAACATTATTAGATTGGAGTGGCATAAGGCAGTTTTTCAATACGTTGTAATTGGGTTTAATTTTATTGTCCCCGAAGGAAAATTATATCAAGAAATTGTTTCAGTTCTAACTCATTTATTGATTTCTATAAAATAATTCTAGGTTAACATGTAATTTAGAGAGACTGAAATAAAACTTCAGAGTAATTATTGGATTCCGTAACTAACTATTGTACTGTACAGGTCTTCTGTGAAAGGTAGGATAAAAAGTAAATAGCGCTATTGGCTGTCAATTAAAATCGTATCTGATCTTGAAAATGGGATTGAACTCTAATAGGAGTCTGATCACTTCCTTCAGATAAAAATCATGTGAATCATTTTCTGTTCAGTCTCATAACTAACTTCTTTGGTGTCACTCTTCAAAATACGAAGAGGTTCTTGGGTACATATACGGGTGTCAGACGGTTCTAATTGTGCTTGCATTTTAAAAGTATGTAGTAAAAATAAACATTCATGTACATGCAAAATCCCATCATTAATTTCCTTTCTTTGCTGCGAAATTGTATTAACTTACATCACTCACATTTCTAAGTTATTCACAATTGCGTTTTATAAGACTTTAAATTGCACTTTAATTACTTGTCCTTTAAATTTAAAAGAAAAATCACTAAGTTTTTGTTTAACAATAAGAATAAACCACAAAACTTAAGTACACATTTGAAATCTTATAAGAAACTTAAAATATAAACTACTTGTGCAAACCTAATGGTTTGTGTAATCAAACCTAATGATTTGTGTAATGGTAAATGTTTGTGTACGTTTTGTTCGTAAATGTTAGGAAAAAAGTGATACTCAAAATCAAGCAGTGGACAGAAGCGTTAAACGACTAACCAATATGGTTATAAACCAAAAACGTAGAATTTCGAAAGTCCTAGCGACTGATTAAAACATTTTAATATAACGTCATCAACCAAAACGGTAACATTAGTTGCCATTATATAACTTCTAATAACACTGCTGGCGATGGGCATCAGTGCTCTTGCGTAAAATATGTAATTTTGTTCGCTTTATGTAACTACTGCTCGGTACTTTTTGAGAACAAGTTATGATACAAATTTCATCAAGCAACGAAAAAATATGGTCAAATTGCAGGGAGATACTAAAGCCACATAATGTGCAGATGAAAGAAACTGATTGCACTAGGCGCATGCGCTATTATGTTCAATGTAATCGTATCTATGTAATATAATTTGCATTTCAAGAAGTAGAAGTATCATCCAAACAACCCTGTGATTCCCCTCCATTAATTTAAGTTCAATATTAAGTATCCTGTTCGGGAAAAATTCTATTCATATTTTTGTGCTGTCATGAAAAATAGTAACAGTTTGAATATTAGAAAATACTTTCAAATATATATTAAATAATTAAGTACCACATGTATTATAAATTATATTGTTATTTTAGAAATTGATGTTAAATCACAGCCCAGTGCGCTACTTGAAGAAATTCACCTTGATATTGATGATAAGGAATTAAATGCGTTTTTAGAAGAAACCCAATGACATCCGCCAAAACGTGCAATTTTATACTTGGATAATACTTAGCTTTTTTACCCATTATACCAAATATCATGTACCTTCCAAATGTTTATATTGTACATACTGTTTAAAAATTATATGCTAAACCAAAACATAATAATAGTAAAATTTGTTAGAATGGTGAAGGGCGCTAGTAAACTCCCCAGTTAGTACAGGCTATTAGCTTATTTAAACTAAAAACAAAATAGAAACCTACAACTTGGTTTAAAGGTACCTTATAAGTAACTAAATAAAATTTTAGTCTTGCAGCTTGTGCATGATGATGGGCAGCCGCCATTGACCGCCATCTTAGAAGTTATAAGAAAAGAAAAATAATTCCATCAACATTTTTTATTTTAAAAGTAAATCTCAAATGAATTATCAAATAAGTGCCACAAACGTTAGGAAAGAACCATGTTATTATCAGTATTTTGAGCCGTCACCATTATGGTGGCCTAAAGCAAACCCAATTTGAAGCTAGAACAAAAGAAAACTCCGTTGAACTGCATGAAATCTGCCAAGACTCTCTATTCTTAAATCGCATCTCTGCATACCTAATTGCTAAATGTATTTTCTATAAGATTTAATCAAATTTGCTTACTAATACTTTAACCAGTTTAGTTGGCTAATCTGAATGGTCCAGGTTTGTTTGGTGGAGTATTATAATCCTCATCTCTGGAGCATTCTTCTATCTCCGACTGTTCTACCTCGTCATCTAGCATTGAAGCCCTGTTGGTGCATGCTTCACTATTGCATTTTTCACACATCGCGGTACATGCGGAGCCCCCCTCGGTGACAATCATACCTTTGGGTACAGCCAGTCTTACAGTTACAAAAACACAAGTTTAATATTTGTTCGGGAGCTGGAGGGTCAGGTGTAGGAATTGGCAACAGTTGTCCCCCTTTTTTTTTTCTTCCATCCCTGATCAGTAGCAGGAAGTTCTACTCCACGCCCAGTGACGTAACAACGTAGGCGCGGGCCTGTGTGCGATTATTTTGCCGAGCCCAAAGTGAAATAAAATAATTAAAATAATGTTTCTATCATCGTTATACGTGGTATTGATAACTAAATTGATTAATTTTAGGTACAAAAAAGCAATTGTTATGCCCACAAGTATTTATTTTCTGGAACATAGAAGAAAGTCTGCAATACTGCAAGCACAAATCAAAAACAATTTGTAATAAGAATAATAATAACAAGTAACATAACACACAAAATCAGAAAATTTTCTCTAAATTAATATGCCATAAAAATAAAATAAAATAATGGAAATACCAAAACAAAAAAAAAAGAAACGACATCTCAAATATTTATAAATGACTAAAATCTTTTTTCCTTGCTTTTGAATATGCAAAATATGAAATAACTTTAGCAATGTCTACTTTTTGAGCTTCCTCATTTTCTATGGAAATAATTGCCAAAGCTGATAATCTTTTTTCAGCCATGCAATTGCTTAAATAGGTTTTAATTAACATTAATTTGGAAAAACACCGTTCAGCTGATGCAACCGAAAGAGGAATGGCCAAAAAAATATTACAAGCTGTTACAATTTCGCGAAAACTGGAAGACGAATAACAATTTTTCACTACAATAAAACCTAATAAATAAAAAATGGAGGTTAAATTATTTAAATCATTCTGGTAACATTCTCTAAATGAAAGCGCTTTGGATGAAATTGTATCCGCAATATCTTCCGGATATTTAAGGTGCAGGGCTTGGCTCATCTTGTAAATATCCTTGTCAGAAAGACAAGGCTCTCGTAAAAAGTTACAAAACGCAAAAATAATAACAAATTTTGTAAAGGCCAGAACTTTGATTTTTTAATTGAATTGTGATTATATCTAGTTTTAAAAAACACATTTATTCTAAATCAATCATGACTTGTTTGAACTTGATAATGGTTATTCGTATCATCAAAAATTTTTTTGGTGATGATATCCTTTTATTTTTGAATTCAGGGGTAACGCCCCATTGCCCTGCTAAATTAATAGCTTCCGTTTTAAGTAAATCAAAACCGTTTCTCATTTGATTTATGGTTTCATTGGCTATGATAAACATCTTAGACGCAGCTTTGATTTTTACCCCTTTTTTGTAAGAGTTTTGTTAAAGTATATATATTTTTTTTAATTTTAGTTTGAAAAACAATAAGAAATATTGTTTCAAATTTTTCCAAGTGCTTTCTTAAAGATCCATATTTGTGTTGGGATAGTTTGGAGTCCACGTGTAATTAATAAAATGCAATGATCCAATCTCCAAAAATTATTTATTATTTCTTGATTTTTTAAATGTAAATGTATTACGCTATACTGGATTTTGAGACTACCTTTATTCAAGCGCTAATTGAATTCAGTAGCTATTTAGAAGAATATATGGTGGTTAGTTATATGTGAAAATTAAAAAAATTGAATTAACATACCTTACTGGCAGAGGTAACATGTTGTAATTAATATCAACATTTCTTTATGAATAATTGATGGAGATGAAAATTAACTTGATTTTTAGGAATGTGTAAACATGTTATTTGTTTTCATGTTTGCGAAAACATGATTGAAGATTTCTAATTTCATTATTGTGAACGCATTAGCTGAAGGCTAAACGTAGAAAGAAAGAGATTGTTGTAATATACTTCTCTGCCATCGACGCTGATAGGTAGGGTATCAGGTAATTTCGTCTTTACCAATAACTCGTAAAGTGATCTTTATAGTGCGTGCCAACCCGCACACACTGGATCGAAGTTTTACATCTACCCCTATAGACGTGCATGATAAATTATAGTTATCTTCCTCCTATAATTACCGACCTCGTTTCGAGTGTTGCCTAGATTCGATCAACAACGCAAACCATTGTCTGCGCTGGGGTTCGAACCCGGGACTCTGCGGTGGAAGTCGTGCATCTTATCCACATCGCTACGTCGTCGGCAACTATTGTTAATAATAACCATATGTTAGTCATATGTAGTAGCACCGACTTAGGTGTCGTTCAATACTTCAATACCCTTTTGAGGCCGGGCCCGTGTGATTCGCACATATGGCACACCGGTAGTTACGCCACTGCCCACGCCAACTTGATGAAATACTCATTAACTGTTGTAGTACAGAGAGGTCAAACTTTCCATAAACTGGTTGTTTAGCTACAACCTTTTTATAACAGTTAAATCTGAGTTTGATTAAGCCACCTGAAGAAACGCGGTCGATATATAATAGTTTTAGGAAATACTCTCCGGCTTAAGCAATATCTTCGTTAGTTGCATTGGTATCATTAAATACAAAGATATTTTGCTTTAATGTCTCGTTCGATTGCAAAAGTTGAAAAGCTTGTTTTTTGCCTTTATTGAAAAGTGAAGAAGTTGTACTGCAACCTGTAACTGCATGGAGAAAAGCAATGTGATTTGTTACATCCCCAAGTGCTACTTGGGTCTCTTGCTATTAAGCACTCTTTGTGGCTTAAACTTTGTTGCTGGCATTAACATAAAGCATTCGTGATTACTTCTTGCTAGAGTTGTCCTCGCAAGTGTCCTGGCCGACTATAACTCCTTCCTTATTTTCATTAGAAAACGTTAGTCTATTTATATAGTCGTTGTAATTGTTACAAACTATTTTATGCAAAAGGTAACTACCGTCTATTCTATCACAAAGCAAGGTTCTACACGTAATTCCACAGTTGTCGGGCAAGATTTCTCTAGGACATCAATTAAAGACGAATTTTTTAGAGAAATAGAGTTCTCAGTGAAATAGAATCAAACGATATAGGCAGTGGAGTTAATTCATACTTTAAACATGATTCCAGTTTTTAGTCAGTCTTTATGGTACAAACTATTCTATGAAAGAGTTGCAATTGATGTTGATTTCTTCATTGCCGATTCTTAATGTTTTCATAACAGCTGTCATATTTTTCACCTTATCTTTGCGCAAGAACTTTGTGTTTTATCAAAATATTTTCCAACAAATTTGTGTAGAGATATTTGACCTATTGCTTCTGCATCGTCACAATGTACTGATATATCTGCTTTTATGCCAGTACTTAAAGAAGTTAAGGTTAAAAGAGCTTTCAAATGCTCGCGTGAAATTATCAAATCCAACTATCTCCTACTTGAAGATCAAAACAAGTAACCAATATTGGGCGCATTCTATGCAGAAGAATTGAAACGAGCAAAATATTCCGATGCATATCTGATTGAAAAAGTCCTACGCCAGAAAGGTGATAAACTGTACGTGAAATGGCTTCGATTTCTAAATGATCATAATAGTTATATAAATAAGTCAGACTTATTTAAATTTTTTAGATTAAAAATAATTATTTTAAAAATAAAACACTTGTTTCATTTACTTAACCCCCTACAGCATAGGGGCTTGACTAATAGGGACCCCACAATATTATTTGTCTATATCTATATTTTTCTTATATATTTCTCGATTACTCATGGTAGTCTGTGCTACAGACCCCCTTGATCTAATAGGGACTTAACTATATATTATTTGTTTTATCATTTAAAAAATAAAACATTTGATTTATTTAATAATTTTATTTTCTATAATTTTTAAAAATATAAATGTACAATGCATATACAGTAATCGATATTGCTATTAATATGGTTGGAGTTAGAACCATCAGCATTTCGTACTCTCTTTTCATCTTTGCATTCCACCAAATTTAAATGAGCATTGTGGGCTAGAGGAATCCAATCACTCGCGATCGATCCATATTCTGCATCGTCCAGTTTAAATTTTATTCGGAAATTTATGAATGATTCATATTTCATATTTTTCAATTTCTTTCATATCCAATGGTAATGAACAATAATAATCGGGAGTTGACGTATTATTATTATACTGCGATATAAACATTTCTTGTTCCATAAGCACATAATTAGTTACGTTTTCTTCACCATACTGTATATGAATCATGCAATGTGTTGCAAACATCGGTAGATTCACATATATTTTATTTTGAAATATAGCACTTAAAATTAATAAATTTACAGCAGTAATCTTTTAAATAAATTCTTGAATTTTTCCACAAGATCCTTAATTGCTTTGTGCTGTCGTACTGTCTAACTGCTGTCGTACTTGAGCACAATCTGCGAGAAATCTTTCGATATGTTCTTTTATAAATTTTGAATTTTTCTGTCTGCCTTCACAATACCTCGTCGATCACTATTGAGCTTGAACGCTGCCGATGATGGCATTTTGAATTTTTATATCGTTTATAATATAGTCCATCACTTTACCGCTAGCATCATCATCATCATCAATAGTAGCAGTAAACGATTTTGCTGCTGAATCTAGACAATTCGAATAGAACTGTTCGAATTTCAGGTTCGTGAACGCAATCAGTTGAAGGTTTAGTAGCGGAGTAATTTATTTGAGCGCTTGAAAAGTACTTTTATGGAATGTGATCAAAACTTCTCGTATTTCAATTTTTACTGCTGTACGAATACCCGCTTTAGAGAAATGCTTTAGAGAATACCCGCTTTAGAAAAATATTACACCCGCCAAAAACAAATTTTATCATAAATTTTATGCTTAGATTGTCCTTCATCATCACCTCTTTTTCGTTTTAGTGTACTCACACAGTTCGGGCATTTGTAACAACTTTCTTTCTTTGATGGCGTTGATGAAAGATACTCTTCAATTTCATTGTATGCTTGACAGAAACCAAAGAATTCTGGATATGTAAATGAAATATTTCGTTTATTCCTGTTTTCAACGACGACAGTGAACAATACTTAGTCCAGTTGAGACTTTAATCGTTAAGACTGATTGTTAAGATCATTGCATCAATGTCAAAGTCTTCATCATCATCAACTGGTTGCTGCTAAATATTTTTTTTTTCATCATTATTTCTATAAATTTTATTCATGTATATTCATGTTGAAACTGCAAAAATATTTTTCCTAGAAGTTGTTTGTTAGACCTGATGTTTTCAAGACCGAAACGATATTATTCATATTCGTTCATGATAAAATCGCAAAAATATTTTTCTCTCTCGGTAAAGCGCTGACTAGTACTTGTTTTTGGCTTCTTATCGCTTCCTGTTTTATTTTTTTCCCATGAATTCTATGCATGTTTGTTCATGTTGAAACCGCAATGATTTCATATTTTGAAACCTTGAAACATACTCGTTCGTACGCTCTCTCGACGAATATAAAGTGTTGACTAGCAATAATAGATCACGTATTGTCTGATTGGATGTGTTCTTGTAACGAATTGAAGGGAGCTTATTGCATACTCCCCCTTTGCTTACCATCAAATTGGCAAGATCAAACTCTTTTTATTTCGGAGCCAAGTTTATATGCATTGTTAATGAGATCGAAAAAGCCTGAAGCAGTTGAATTTAAGAAATGGGTATTCGAAGATGTTTTGCCATCGCTTCATAAAACTGGCCGATATTCGATGTTACAGAACGAAAACAATGCGCTGGCCCAACAACTAGCAATAGAAAATAGTAGCTTGTGAGAATGAAAATGATGTTTTGAATAATCAACTTGTGATGACGGCTAAACCAATTACTATTACCAATGAAAACACTATACGTGTACATGATATTACAAAACAAACTCAGGAAAATGTAGTCGCTTTAAGTCATCGGTTTGCCGACATTGCTCAAAATGTCATTGCGAAACCGTCAGATACTCGTTTACTGCATGAATTATTGATTCATTCATCGAGATCTTCCGTAGAATCGGTATTCAATAATGATAAATTAATTTTCACTCGATATCAGAGACGAGGCGCTAAAAAAGAATTGAAACGGCTTTCGCAAAAGTATTCGAATGTTCGAAAAGTTTACCGTCAATCATATGTACGAATGGTGTAAATGTTTTAAATTGTTTAGAGCAGAGCCTGAACTAGAACAAGATAAAGTTTGCTGCAAGAAATAATTGCATCACTATAGCTAACAATGAGAATATAAAAATATATATGAGATTGTATTAAAAACATGTTATAAATTTTATTTATTGTTAGTTAATCAAATATATATTTACTTTGTAACCGTTTGTTTTACTTTTAGTATTATGGACTAAAATTTTCTATCTCTCTGTAACACATGTATAAATACCTCGACTAGGCCCCGCCATATTCATTTGTAGTTTAAGCGAGTACCAGTATGCATCGTTGTACTCATTGTACGAAAAATTTTCAATATTTTGGAAAAACACATATATAAATGTAAGTTTCTATTTGTAACGCTCTGACTTTATATAGTTATCATTAATATCACTTTTGCAAACAAATTTCATCTAAACAACATGCGAAATATATTTGTGATGCATGTTTAGTAAGTTTCGCTTCGCAGGAAAAACTTACCAAACATCAAGAACGGGATTGCAATCATGTCTATACCGTTTTACCAACTACCGATTTAATCAAATTGTAATGGTTATGAAAGGCCAGGAAACGTATTGGAATTCTCCGATTTTAAAAACATGATGCGCGTACCATTTGTAGTATACGCTGATTTTGAGTCATTACAGGAACCGATTTCCACTTGTACACCTTCTCCTTCCACACCTCATACTTTTTCCACACATAAACATACCGCTTGTTCTTTTGTCTATTTAATTAAATGTAATTATAATGATTCCTTCTCCAGTTTCGAAACCTATACCGGTCCAGATTGTGCTAAAGTGTTTGCCGAAAAATTAACACTGGACGCACAACGTTTATTTGTTCATCATATCCACCCCATCGTTCGTATGAAACCATTAACTCCCGCACAACAACTAGCCTACTTAACGACAGATACTTGTCATATTTGCTCGAATGCAATACCGGTATGTGAAAAGGTAAAGGATCATAATCGTCTGACAGGCGAATACGTTAGACCGGCCTGCTCGAGATGTAATCTCAATTATAAATTACCAAATTTCCTACCCGTTTTTCCATAACCTGAGTGGATACGACATTCATCTATTCATTAAATATCCGGCTGAAGCTGGAGAAAAAATCGATAATATTGCTCAAACCAAAGAGCGTTACATTTCGTTTTCGAAATCTGTCGATGTGGGATTCTACAACACCAGAAATGGGCAAGAACGAGTACACGTATTTAAATAACGATTTTTGGATTAGTTCCATTTTATGACTTCTTCTCTAGACAAATTATCCAGCAACTTAGGAACAATACGTTGAAGTTCGTCGTCATTTTCCGACACCTGACGAATTTCACTTGATAATGCGTAAAGGTATCTTTCGTTCTATAATAAGCTTACGTTCTAAAAACATCTGTCAGATTCCGACTACCAACACGCACAATTAGTATGGTCGACATTCAAGTGTAAAACGCTTAGCGACTATATGCGACTATACAGTCGACTATATGCGACTATACCGTAGTTGTCAGTGGCGTAACTACAGGGTGGCAAGTCGGCAAAATGCCACGGGCCCCCAACCGGAAGGGGCCCCCGGTCAGAGGAGAATCCCAACTCCCAACATTTATTATTTATTATGCATGTTTAGTAAAAAAAA
>WYDF02300031.1:0-15649 GCA_009867245.2 Adranes taylori
GAACATCTCCCGCTTAGTGGAATCTAATAACACAATATCAGGTTTGTTTGCGGCTATTTGATGGGTTGTAGGAAACCGTAGTTCCAAAAGATTTTGACGGCGTCATTTTCAACTACGGTCTCAATATACTTCACGACGTAGGATGCAACCGGGTCTTTGTCTATACCGTAAATATGTCGCAGATGAAAATATACGACTTTTAAGGCGCCATTATGGCGCTGGATGTATTTTGTTCTAGCATACACCGGGCATGCGGAAAGAATCTGAAGTAGCGTCTCTGGTTGAGACTTGCATGCCTGGCAGTTCGTATCTACCACCTCTAAAGCCTTTATTTTCCTACGGTAGACAAGCGTGTTTATGAATCCCTCAGTTTCAGTTCGCAGGCGAACATATATTAAGAAGCTAAATGTTAAATGTGGTGATAGCTCCAATTCGGCGACGATATTATAAAATTGGCCATGGCTAGATTTATCCCGATGGAGTTGTTCGAATATTGCCAATTCTGATTTTCGAACTACGTTTTTGGCAGCCCCGATGTCTAACTGCATCACGTTCATTGCTTCACTACTATTAGCCTGCATATCTGTTGAGAACGATACTCCAAGGGATTCGGACACATTTCTTACAGCCTTATATAAAAATGACCTCACAGCCGTTAATTCGTGGTCGTGCACTAATTTCATAAGAGGGTCATCTAGGTTGTTAATAACCCTGTTAGTCGTTCCTATTACCATGCAATACGGCTATGCATTAACACAATACTCAGAAGACCTCGGCCAGTTTCATTTCGCGGAAGGTAAACACGAGGCACGGAAGACTTAGGATGGATGCTACGATTAATATGCATCACTTTCCTTCTAAATCACTTTTCAGCCCACCCGCCTGCCCCTTTTCCAAAACTTCCTCCAAATATGATAAATATATGTTAAATAAGCAAGCACTTAGCAGGCATCCTTACCGTACTCCCCTTTTGGTCTCAAACTATTCAGACACTCTATCATTAACTCTCGCCCTTACTTTCGTACCTTCAGACAAACCCTTCATATGTTAATTATATTTTATTGAATTAAAATGTTTTCTCTAATTTAACTCCCAATAAGTTTGAATCATTTTCAGAAGATTCTGCTGCTCTTTATTCCCGTAAAGACAAACCCCCACGTCGTTATGCCTTAAAACAGGGCATGACAATATATAGCAAATTTTTGACTTTTAACAACTGAGTTCACTTATTTGTTAATAGTCCACTAATTTGTTTTGTAAGTACAATCCATCGTGTTTTTGAGTTAATTTGTTTTACGGAGGAACGCTTAAAATGATTAATTTTACGCATAAAGAAATCGAATAATTGTAATTTTTTCTTTTCACAAACTCACAAACACAAACATTAGGCGAAAAGAATCTACAATTAATTATAGAATTCTTATTTGGAACGAATCATGCAAATTTCTACTGTTCTCGATTTGAGTACAGAATTTATGGATGAATAATAACACGGATTGGAAGACCCTTCTACTATCTAATAGAGAACTTCCTAGAGAAGAACAGCTCTCTAACTTTAATAATTGCCAATTACATTTGATATTGGCAATACTCAAATTATTTTACGAATCCCTTTTCTATAGGGATCGATTACTCCGTTTGAATTTCTATTCTAATTTAAAACTTTCTGAAACAAAAAGAATGCATTCAATAAGATTCAATTGTTTTGAAAGTTTAACGAGGAATGAAAAACGTTATATAACATTTTACGCAATTAAATTCCAGTAGTATACTTAAAAAACTTGGATTCCAATAACTTAGCATCTTTTATATACGCTATATGTTTATCCCGCTATCTTTGGGGAACGACCGTTACCCTCAATAAAGATGTTATACCGTGGCAAGGTCGGGATTCCAAAGGAAGTTTAGAGAATTGGCTCTAATTCTTTCTATGGTCGAGGTGTTTACTCGAGTTTAGATGGGGGGCCAGAGATCGTACCAAAATCTCGGAAAAAATAGGATAGGGAGTGCACACAACAAAATCAACACAATTAAATAATCATAATACCACCACTTTATTAACAAATATAACAATAATAATGTAATGAAAGACTAATATTCCAAAAACTCCATTTAATAACAAATTTACAATTTTAGGTGAACTTCCAAGCCCAGCAAATTGAATTTGTTGACATGTTTCGTGGAAACAATTACCACATCAGCAGAACTATTAATGGCAAATGGAAAATTTATATATTGACAAGAGCAAGAGAGAAGAAATTTAATACCGAGATTTGCATAAGATTGTGTGAGAAGACCGTACAAGGAAACAAAGGTCATGTAGTTGACTACACACAGACCTACATAGCAGAACAAAAGTTGAGTGTCGCCTCACGTGTATAAATAGCGAGATTTTGAATAAAATTATTTAGTTCCAATTTTGCGTACTCGAAACCAAGACGTCCAGCAGGGAAACCAGCCAAGGCAGCCAAGCCGAGACAATGAGCAGAGCGACAGCTAGGGATAGTCGCCGAGGTAATAACACATTTAGTGAGCGATTTTATATATCATACTCTGTTCTATGTATAATATATTATTTTGAATAGCTTTCTTTCTTCTACCACCGCAGCTTCAACCTATCTCCTACATCACTAGAGTATGTACGCATAACCCTAACTGATCTTCCTCACTCAAGCTCTCGTGCACTCGTTGCCACTACGCATAACCGTAAAGTTACAATAGCTTACAGTGTCTCCTATGTACTCTTGCCATTAGAGTGTATAAGATGAATCGTACGTATAACCGTAACTAATCTTAGTCACTCAAGCTCTCCTGGCAACTACGCATAACCCTAGAATTACTATAACTACTGATTTCTAGTTATTCATATCGTGTATTTGGGTTTACCCCCACCTTCCTACTGTATTATTAACTGTTTGTGCATGCTGTCATTATTATTATTGTTTTCTTAAATATTATCACCGCACATTTGTATTATTTTGAGTGCACCGCTTTTATTTTGTTTTGTCTAAAATAGAATCGCTACAGTTTATTTGCTAACCGCCATTAAAGCGGTATTGATTAAATTTGACATTTATTCTTTTGTTTATTATTGACATTTAATTGTGAATATATTTCTTTCGTTATTTATTTTATCTAGAAGACCAATAGATGTTATTTTGTTAAATAATTAATGCAGTTTCACTAACAGTAAGTTTATTTCAGCTGCCCACAAGAACAAGGACTATGGAGTACTCACGTACGTGTAGTCAGTCCAACCCTCAGTAAGCCGCTGAGGACCGCTGGAACAACAATAACTGTTCCAACTTGCAGTCTCACGTTAAACTGACCTGGTGCCCAAGAATACATATTTCCGAAGGCTATTACATTATGTAATAATTAAGATCATGCCATCTGTGACAGTGCCACCAGCGTCATCGCGAGTGGGAGGCTGTTACAATGTTACAACTAGAAGTTGAGAAGTGTCTAACGGCTGCTTATGTCGTCGCCAACAAGACATCCAAGACTCTGATGCACGTTCTGCTTGCTGGGCTCCAAGATAGCGAGGCGGCAGCAAGCACCACGCGGAGCGGCTACATACAGTTGCAAGCTTGCCTCAGAACCAGCCCTAGGAATATTGCTTCTAAATTTCAAATACGATCTAATGCCATTTTGACAAAAAATTTGAATTCTTTCCCAAGCGGACATCACCAGCCAATGACACCTAGTGCTCTCATTTTAAACCCTTTGCCCATTTCCCATACAATTACAACAAATACAATCACTTCACAACGACATTTACATTTGTGGACAATTAGATTACGCACATTAGCTGTGTGATAATAAGAACGCATCATAGCGTTGATAGATAAAAGTAGGGGAATTAATTTATATCGATGGATATATACGAATTGACTTGTCGTTGTCCGTAGGCTTATGTTGCTGCACTGTAGTGAGTGGAGACCGTATCAGGAAATGAATACGATGTACTTGGCTACACAGTAACCCATATAACGAAACCAAAGTTGCGTGAGGGCTCACGTCTATAACTAGCGAGATTTTGGATAGAATATTTCAATTCCTGATTTCGACAACTTGAAGAAAGTCGCCCACCAGCAGCAACAGCCAGCAGAGCGACTAACCAAGTCAGCCAAGCCAAGGCAATGGGCAGAGCAACAGCCAACTACAGTTTCGGAGAAAATAATGTATTTACTGGCCGCAAGATCAAGTACTCGTAGCTACCCGTGCCCTCAGTAAGCCACTAAGGACTGGTGGAACAACAAGAGCAGTTCCAGCGTGCCGTCTCACGTTAAACGGACCTGCCGCCCAAGAATCCAAGAATCACGTTTCCGTAGGATAGAAAATTCTGTAATAAGATATTTGTTTGTACCATTTGTCACACTTCACAACCCTATTAGCAACGTCGTGCGTGGAAGTCTGTCACACACTTACATTTCCTCATGGCACAGGTACCACGTCCTCTCTTACAACCTCTATTATTATCACAATGAACTAATTAACCACCTTACAAAAACAGTCCAAAATTGCCTGGCACTAAATGGATGTCAACAGCGCCCTCTGCATCCTACAAGCTCAACGTCTTAATTAATAACTGTATTGTACGAGTTACGACTCTAGAAAGTCGCATATTCTAGATAACTGACTAAACGATTCACATGACGTGATTGAAGATTTTACCACAACTGTTTATTTGCTAATTGCTTAAGCCAATTGATTTGAGAAAGAATTAAAACTATTAGTCTTAGCTGTTGTCAGGCGAAGGCCGGATTAGGCCACCATTCTTGGCTATCTGTAAAATTTCGGGAGCTTACCGGTTATTAAGGTTTTACACTTCTTTACTTAATTATTCTGTGCAATTTAAAAGAAATAAAATTGGGAATTAAATTAAGATTTCAATTGTTTTAGAAAACTTTAATTAACTTTAACTAAAGTCTAATTGTTCAAGATGTTTAATCTTTATTTTTTATTTTATATGTGAATGAATGTAATAAGTGGTGACCGTATCAGGAAATAAATGATATGTGGTTGGCTACACACTGACCCGTATAACGGGACCACAGTTGTGTGAGGGTTGACATCTATAAATATCGAGATTTTGTATAACATATTTCAGTTCCTGATTTCGACAACTCGAAGAAAGCCGTCCACCACCAGAAGGAGCCAGCAGACCGACTAGCCAAGACAGCGAAGCCGAGACAATGAGCAGGGCAACAGCCAACTACAGTCGTGGAGAAAATAATATTTTGGTTGGCCGCAAGATCAAGTACTCGTAGCAATCCCTGCTCACAGTAAGCCACGAAGGACTGGCGGAACAACGAGTGCATTTCCTCACATTTACATTTCCTCACAGCATAGATATCACGTCCTCTCTTACCACCTTTACTATTATCACAATAAACTAATTAACTCCCTTACACAAACAGTCAATAATGACCTGGCACGAAATTGATATCAACAGCGCCCTCTGTATCCTACAAATTCAATGTCTTAATTAATAACTGCATTGTACGAGTTACAACTCTAGAAAGTCGCATATACTAGATATCTGACAAAACGATTTACACGACGTGCTTTGAGATTTAACCTCAACTGTTTATTCACTAACTGCTTAAGCCAATTGATTTAAGAAATAAATAATATTATTAGCTGTATTCAGGTCGAAGCCGGGTCAGACCGGCATTTTTGGATAAGTTGTAACATTTCGGTTGCTTACAGATTATTAAAGACATAGAGTTTAGTGGTACGCGATTCAAATCGTTTTATAAATTGTGAATTAAGTTAAGAATTCAATTGTTTAGAAAACTGTAATTACCTCTAACCAATTAGACTTTAATTGGTTCACGATGTTTAATCTTCATTTTTTATTTAATATATGAATGAGTGTAATGAGTGAAGACCGTATCAGAAAACAAATTATATGTAGTTGACTACACGCAGACCCATATAACGGAACCAAAGTTGTGTAAGGGCTCAGGTCTATAAATAACGAAATTTTGCATAGACTATTTCCTTTCCTGATTTAGACAACTGGAAGACAGCTGTCCACCAACTGCATCAGCCAGCACCCGGACTAGCCAAGACAACCAAGCTGAGACAATGAGTAGAGCGATAGCAAACTACAGCCGCGGAGAAAATAATATGTTTGCTGACCTCAAGATCAAGTACTCATAGAACACTCTGTATCCATGTTACAATGTGACGTTAGAAACTTTTTTTTATAAAATTAAAAGAGCTTTAACAATGACATTTCAATAAATATTGAAATACATGTATTGCTTATGATTTTAAGGTTGTCAAACAGAAAGATTCCTAAAGACGACAAAATATTAAATCGACAGACATGCCACGTATCACTTTAGGCTAATTTAGACTAATCGGTTGTTATCCTAAACAGCTACTGACCTATTGAAATATTATTAGACCAATTATAAAGGAACATGGTCAAAAGTAAATAGATCAAGTTTTGGTTAATGCAATATATAATAAGACTTTTAGTTCTACACTTTTTCCCGTTTAATTTCAGAAAATGTTAATTTAATTTCAGAATACATCAAGTTGATTTCAGAAAGCGTTAAATCAATTTCAGAATATATCAAGTCGATTTCAGAAAACGTTAAATGAATTTTCGATTTGTCAATTAAATTTCAGGAAAGTTAAATGAATTTCAGAAAGTGTTATTTGTAATTCAGAAAAAGGGAAATGTAATTCAGAAATAAATTTCATTTAAAATTAACAGAACACTTAAATGCAATACAAGAATATACTATACATCTTAGTGCCCCACGAGCATGTCGTTCGGTGCTAGGACTTCAGCATGAAATGAGGATGTATGTTGTGCAGCTCGAGCATAGTCACCTCCAGTTATGGTAAGTTTTGCTTGGTCAATCTTGAGTTCCAAGTACGCAAATATCTGTTTATCCACACCTGGACTATCCACAATGGGTATGCGGAGAATCGATTTTACTTCTGATTAGATTTTTGACCATAAAGTTTCAATTGGGCTGAGCATTGGAGAATATGAACCTAATCGCAGCAAAGTTGCAGGAGTTCCATTTACAATATTTTCACGCCTTCTGTAGCAAGGGGCATTATCGCAGACAATGACTAAGTCCTTTAGCTGATTTTCCATATCTTATCATGATGCAAGGACTGTTGTAGGCCAATCATTTACAGATTCCGCTCTATATGATCCACGTTTTCTCTCTATTGATATTATTCCGGCTGCTGACTTGTGTCAATCAAATGAACATTTGATCCCCTTGATGCTGGCCAAACTTTTATAGCTCTTCTTTTATAGCCTTTCTTTTATAGCCTTTCTTTAAACGGCCAGTACTTCTTCTACAAAACAACTTGAAATTCGTCTCGTCTATGCAATTATTAACACTTTAAAACAGTTAAAAATTAAAGTGATACATGAATTTGGAAAAGATGTGTGTACAACAACGATAGGCAATTATTTAGAAGGAAGAATGTATACAATGAACTCAATCTGTAAACATGAATACTGTTGAGAATAAACGCAAACGCGCAGAATATGATAATGAATTAAATAATTGCATAGATGAGATGAATTTCAAGTTGTTTTGTAGAAGAAGTACTGGCCGTTCAAAGAAAGGCTATAAAAGAAAGGCTATAAAAGAAAGGCTATAAAAGAAGAGCTATAAAAGTTTGGCCAGCATCAAGGGGATCAAATGTTCATTTGATTGGCACAATGTCCGCAGCCGGAATAATATCAATAGAGAGAAAACGTGGATCATATAGAGCGGAATCTGCAAATGATTGGTCTACAACAGTCCTTGCATCATGACAAGATATGGAAAATCAGCTAAAGGACTTAGTCATTGTCTGCTATAATGCCCCTTCTTACAGAAGGCGTGAAAATATTGTAAATGGAACTCCTGCAACTTTGCTGCGATTAGGTGCATATCCTCTAATGCTCAACCCAATTGAAACGAATATTTTTTAGCAATTGATAAAAGCAATTATTTCCAAAAAAAAACGAACCACTTCGTTTTGAACTAATTTAACTTGCCGATGATATAACATGTATGGGGAGTGATAGGAGAGAGACAACTGAGATAAATGTGAGAGTGAAGGGTTATATAAATAGTAGAGGCTTGGAAATGAATGTAGAAAAAACTAAACTAATAGTTTGTAAGAAGGGAGGGAGACAGGATGTATTTGAAATAGAGGGACAAATTATTGAAAGGGTAAAGAAATTCAAATACATTGGTTTTGTTTTGACTCAAAATGTGTCGTGTAGAGAGGATAAAGGAAATTTTATCAAAAAGAGCTAGGGGAGCGATGGATAGAATGAGTATAGCATGGGAGAGAAGGTTCGGGGATTCAGTGAGATTGAGGTTGAAACTAATGGAAGTATGTGTGAACAACATAATGATGTATGGCCACAGGTATGGACGGTTAAGGAAAGAGAGAGAGGATGGAGTGCACTTGGGAAGTGAAAAAAGTGTATTAGGATTGGATAGGAATACGAGGAATGAAATCTTCATGCAGGAAATAGGAAAAAAATAAGTGCTGGGTTTACGGGGTCAAAAAAATGGTGTGGTTCGAAGAGAAAGTGTGGAAGGAAGGAAGGAAGGAAGGTTAGTTAGAGAAGTATACATGGAGGGAATGATAGCTGGAGGAAGGAAGGGAAAAGAGAATGAATGGATTAGGTGTAGAGAAAATTTAAATAAAAGGATTGGATGGTCAACAGATAGATGGATAGAGGAGATGATGGGAAGTGAATATGCAGTGAACGAAAAATGAAAAGAATGTTGGAAGTGAAAATGCAAGAAAGAGAAGTAAGAATAGTGGAGAATAAATATAACAGAAGATATAAGTGGATTATGGATGAAGAGGGTAATATAACAGAAGAGGGTATTTATTATCAGATATAAGCATGAGTGAAAAAGAATGATTGCTAACTTTTGATGTGGGAATGACAAAGGTGATAATAAATATTGGATGAAATAAAAAAGAAAGAATGTGTTGAATATGTGGTAAGAAAGAAGAAAGATGGATGCATTGGATGAACGATTGTAATGGGATCGAGTGAAAAGGTAAAGGGGATTGGGGAAAAATGGCGAGTAAGTTTAGGGAAGGATGGTAAGGGTTTAGAAATTATTAGAGTGGTTCAGTGAATCGTGGTATTCTTAATCGTGGATTTTGAAGTGCTCGTAATATCAGATTACAAGTCTCTATAAAGCCACTTGTAGCACAACCTCTACTTCAAACAATGTAACGTTTGTTATTTATGACAGTGACTTGACATTGACTTAATAATTGTCTGGGATAATGTCCCTTGCCATAAAGGCGTGCAAATGTTGTAAATGGAACTCCTGCAACTTTGCTGCGATTAGATTCATATTCTCCAATGATCAACCCAATTGAAACTATATGGTCAAAAATCTAATCAGAAGTAAAATCGATTCTCCGCATACCCATTGTGGATGGTCCAGTTGTGGATGAACAGAGATTTGCGTACTTGAAACTCAAGATTGATTAAGCAAAACTTACCATAACTGGGGGTGACTATGTTCGAGCTGCACAACATACATCCTCATTTCAGGATGAAGTCCTAGCACCGAACGACATGCTCGTGGGGCAGTAAGATGTATAGTATATTCTTGTATTGCATTTAAGTGTTCTGCTAATTTTAAATGAAATTTATTTCTGAATTACATTTCTCTTTTTCTGAATTACAAATAACACTTTCTGAAATTCATTTAACGTTTTCCGAAATTAAATTAACGTACCTGAAATTTATTTAATGTTTTCTGAAATTGAATTGACGAATCTGAAATGGAATTAACGCTTTATGAAATTAACTTTATATATTCTGAAATTCAACTGGAAATGGTGTCGTACGAATATTTTTAAGCAATTGATAAAACTAATTATTTCCAAAAAAAAAACACGAACCATTTCGTTTCGAAGATTCCTCGTATAACAAAGTAAATAAAACTACAGGTCAGTACTCATTTTATAGCTGTATGCACTGAGTGGGTTTTATTTTATTTACGCAAGTTTTAAGTTCAATATAATTTATGATACCATATTTTTCCAGTAAGCGAGTTGATATTTCTCAATTTTGTTGATTTACAAGAGAACAAATAGTCTTTTAAACGATACTTGGAATCAAATAACTAACTACTCAAATACGTAAAATGTTACCAGACTCTAACTTTCTATTTTATGTGCTATATTTCAAAGGAAACAGTTTACTTTGAAACAGAGTAATTAGTAAGTTGCTATATTGATTTTCAGGGCGTTTTAACTGATATAATTCCATTGAAACTTATGTATCGCTCAAAAGCTTAACTCACCAAAACGTAGGTAATACATTCGATGAGATTGATTTACATATTTTCAAAACAAAGCTTTCCTAACAGATTAATAACCAAATTATAATTCTGTAGCAGAGTAAGGATTTTGTTCTTAACTTTATTTGAGAATTATAACAAAATTAAATTTAATAATAAATTACTCGTAATTACAGAATATTCAAGAATGGAGATACAGCGCAAGGTGTAGTTGTATGCCAAAATAAATTAAAAAAATGTAATAAACTTATAAATAATTAATTAAACTTATAACAAGAACCAAGGCGAAACGCTACGCAAATTAAATTACAAAGGCGACTGTCCTTGGCTCTCTTTTCGGCTAATTTCTAAACGAGCATTCTGGCGTAGCTTGTGTATTCGTCTATGCACGTACCCATTAATTCCCTTGTCCCCATATTTGCCTACGACGCGATCAGCTTCGCTATCCACTTTGGCGAAACCTGCTGCCGTTTATGATTTGCTTTTTTCCGCTGCCACTTTTGAGTCACTACTTCCCCTTGTCAAAAATTTAGGTCCCTGAGTTTTACACATGCTCCTCAAGTTTTGCTTTTTTAACTTTCATAGGAACCGAGATATTTAATATAATCTAAAAGCCATTTTCGAGAAAATGGATCTCTAAGTTCACAATACAAAAAACACCCTGTAAATATTTTAAATTGTATTTTATAAAAAAATGTTTCAAATTAAATTGAAAGAGCTTTTGGCAGCCTATACAATAAAGTATATTCAAGTATCCTATATTTTATAGTTCCTGAGCTATATTGAAAAGTTTGTACAATTTTAAACGTGGCAACGTCTCATTCTGCACCAGGTTCAGGCTTGGCACTAATTTCATTCATTGCATAACACAAGATTCTATATGCGAGCGGAATTTCAGTGTTCTAATTCAAAAACTGAATTTCTCCATAAAATAATCATTTTGAAATCCTCCCAAAATTATAATGTGCACCCGCCACTGATAACAATATTTATTCAATTGCAAATTGCTGACTGTTGAATTTCGGTTGCCATAGCGACAAGTTGAGAAGTTTTTAATTATTAAGGGCGATAGCTTTGGTACTGTTAGAGTTATTCCCCTCATTTGTGATATCATTTTAAAGAGAATCACAAGGGCTATCAAAATATATAAACATATACAGGGTGCTACTGGAAGGTATGGATGGAATGGTAGATATGGATGGGCAGGAAAAAAGGAGATGAAAAGAAGGAAGAAGAGGGAACATATATATGGAATGATGTAGTTAAAAAGGAGATGGGTAATAAAATCAAAGAGGTATGGTGGTAAAATTTGAATACAATTGAGGAAGTGTTTGGTATGGTTGAAGGGATGTTCATTTGTAGGTTGACGAGGAATGGATTAGGAAGAAAGAAAAGGTGAGGAACATCTTAAGAAAAGTGAGAGGCGGTAGTGTTGTGTGAAAAGAGTATAAAAGTGCTAAGGAGGAGTTGATAACGGAAGATTTACAGCCAAAAGAAAGGGCGAGTAAAGAAGAAGGGGCGGAAATAAGCAAGTGTAAAAACGAGACCGAAGTCTGGAGTTATTTGAGAAGTAAAATGTTTAAGGGGGCAAAGAAAGCTAGATAAAATTTAAATATAACATTATGGGAGGAGAAGGGTTGGTTGAAGAAATAAGAGGGGCGAGTAGCGAAAACGATGGATGGGGAATACAGCATGTGGTAGAGGGAGAAGTAAGTGACATTAGAATAGAAGAAGTTCAGGGGCATCTGGACCGAACATGGTGCACGTTGATGTATGGAAATGTCTCAAAAATAATGGGGTATATAGATTGGTAAGAGGAATGAACAGAATATGGAAAGGAGAGGAGAGAGTGCCGGATGAGTGGAAAAAAGGAGAAGTGCCAGTTTATGTACCAGTTAATAATAGAGGGAATAGAATGGAAGTTAATAGGTATAGGGGAGTGACTGTTATGGATGGACTATACAGATTGCATGTGAGAGTATTAACTGAGAGATTGGAAGAGGAAGTGCGATAAAAGGGAAACTCGCAAACTCCCAGAATGGATTTATTCGAGGTAGGGGTATAGGAGATTGTATTGTTACGATAAACTATCGAATAAAATAGGGAGATTTCACAAAAGGAACCTGTACCTCTGATTTGTCGAACTGAAGACGACGTTTGATAAGACTTTGAGAGTAAAACTGTGGAATAGAATGAAGAAATTTGGGATATCTGGAAATATGATAAGAATGATAAAGGGATTGTATGAGGGTACGAAAGTTAGGGCAAGAGTGAATGAATGGACATCGGAAAGGTTTGACAACAACAGGGGAGTAAGACAGGGTTGCCCATTAAGTGCCAGTCTGTTCAACATTTACATGTCGGATTTGGAAGGTGAATTAGAGATGGGACAGGCGGGAGGGCTGCAGATAGGTAGTGAAAAGATATGGTCTCTTACATATACCGATGATATAATATGTATGGGAAGTGATAGGAGAGAGACGAGTGAAATGAAAGTGAGAGTGAAGGGTTATATGAATAGTAGAGGATTGGAAATGAAGGTAGATAAAACTAAACTAATAGTTTGTAAGAAGGGAGGGAGACACTGTAGAAAGAATATGTTTGAAATAGAGGGACAAATGATTGAAAGGGTAAAAAAATTCAAATACTTTGGTTTTGTTTTGACTCAAAATGGGTCGTGTAGAGAGGATAAAGAAAATTTTCTCAAAAAGTGCTAGGGGAGCGATGGAGAGAATGAGTATAGCATGGGAGAAAGTTCGAGGATTCAGTGTGATTGAGGTTGAAGCTAATGGAAGCATGTGTGAACAACATAATGATGTAAGGCCAGAGGTATGGGCGGTTAAGGTAAGAGAGAGAATGGAGATAGAGCAGTTGGGAAGTGAAAAAAGGGTATTAGGATTGTATAGGAATACGAGGAATGAAATCGTCATGCAGGAAATTGAAAAAAAAATAAGTGCTTAGAGGGTTTACAGGGTCAAAAGAATGGTGAGGTTCGAAGAGAAAGTGATCAAGGAAGGAAGGGGAGGTTTGTTAGAGAAGTATACATGGAGGGAATGATAACTAGAGGAAGGAAGGGAAAAGAGAATGAATGGATTAGGTGTAGAGAAAATTTAAATAAAAGGATTGGATGGTCAACAGATAGATGGATAGAGGAGATGATGGGAAGTGAAGATGCAGTGAACGAAAAATGAAAAGAATGATGGAAGTGGAAATGCAAGAAAGAGAAGCAAGAGTAATGGAGAGTAAATATAACAGATGATATAAGTGGATTATGGATAAAGAGGTATCGCGAAGTATCTATTATCAGATATAAGTATGAGTGAAAAAGAATGATTGCTAAATTTTGATGTGGGAATGAAAAAGGTGATAATAAATATTGGTTGAAAGAAAACAGAAAGAATGTGTAGAATATGTGGAAAGAAAAAGAAAGATAGATGCATTGGATGAACGATTGTAAGGGGATCGAGTGATCGAGTGAACGGATAAATGGGATTGGGCAAAAATACAGAGTAATTTTAGGGAAGGATGGTGATGGTTTAGAATTTATTAGAGTATCAAAAATGAGATAAATAAAAGGGAAATAAGGTAGAGAGGAATAGGTGAGAAATGTTAAGTAAGATGCTAGAGTGAAGAAATAAAGGGGGGAAATGAGGGAGACGGGAAGAAAGATAAGTTGTTGATACGGTGTGTTGAATGGGGGAGGGGAAGTTTTAAAACTAGGAGAAATATTAAGAGGAAAAAAGAGAATGGGGTGATGAATGAAGGGAATGGCCTTCTCTTCTCCTTAGGAAGAGTGAATTGTATATGACTTAAAATATTGTATTGTTTTTGAAATATGATGTATTTAGTTTTGTTCTGTTGAAATATTGTATTGTTCAGTTTATCCCAAATAAAGGTTTAATTTATTTTTATTAGAGGGTGTTACAAAAAAGTTTTTTATTGTTCAAAATTAGATCAGTATATTGAGGTTGCATCGGTAGAATTGAGATCCCTTAGACCTAGATACGCTCTCCATGTTTCATTTTTCCACTTTCCATGGGAACCGAGATATTTAGAGCAGAAAAATTTTTTTCAGGGTTAAATTACTCCCCAGATTACATATCCGTTTTTTTAAACTTTCTGTGTTCCTTAAATATTAAAGAAACTGTTGATACAAGAAATTTAAAAAAAAATTATAGTATAACTTTTCGAGAAATTGGACCGCAACATTTTCAAGAAAAACAATCACTGTTAAATTGTGACTTTAGGTGCCCCATAAAAATTTTATTCGAGTATCCTATCTTTTATAATTTCTGAAATATATTCGAACTTATTTTGAAACTTTGTACCTGGCAACGTCGTGTTCTGTACATGACAGAGGCATGGTCCTCTTTTTATTCGACGCACAGTACGAGGCTCTATATGTGTGCAAAATTTCAGCCTCCTAGATTGCAAACTGATTTTTTTCTGAAAAGAACGGGCTCATTTCCGTCATATTGAATTTATTAAAAAAAACCGTTTTTGAGGAACATTTGCACCTGGATACCAAATTTTAGCCAAATCGGTCAAATAGGTTAGGAGTAATTTTTGAAGATATATCCGTACGCACAGACAGATACCAAAAAATACGCTTTCTCTTAAATTTAATTTTTTTGTGCCAATTGTTCCTTATAACCCCCTCTTTGAATTACTCATAAACGGTTTGTGATGATATGAATACAAGAGATGTACTAAGGCGAAAAATATATCTCAAAATATGAATCCTATTTCTTTCTTATACCTATACGTACTTGATACGTATAGTATACGTATATGAAAGATTTACGTACGAAATACGTACCTCGTACATTCTTATTTCCTATAATATTAGAAAACTTTAAAGCAATTTTTTGTTGGATAATATTTATGTAATACAACGTTTCGTAACTTCGTAGACACCATCAACGTTATTTTTTTTTTAATACTGATCTGGATTTTTTTTTAATCAAATCGTTTCTATATTGTGTTCTAAATACAACCCGGTATGGTTATACATCATGTATAACAGATTTTGTTGATTTCAATATGGTTGGCATTTTTATAGCCGGACCTGTCTCAATTAATTCGAGTTGCGATTTATTTAGTGTAGCAGGATAAAAAAGAAACGAAAAGAATTTTAATCAAAATGATCTATTCAATATTTAGGAGACTAGTGCTTGATAAAGAAAATTAACAAATTCCCTACATTTTGGTTTAAGAAGTTTCAACAGAATAATATGTACTAAGTTCCAATTCAATGTAGTTATTGTAATAAGTGCACAGAATGAGTACGGGATGTAATCAATATAAATTTATATGGACTGTAA
>WYDF02300042.1:0-15648 GCA_009867245.2 Adranes taylori
TTTATCAACAATAAAAGATTAGAAGACAATTCTATTCCCGAGAAGGTGAACATTAAGGTATACTCAGTCACGGGGGGACGGCAAGTGGCAAAGTGGTTTGCGGAGTACTTCGGCTCAGTTTATGATGCCGAAGATCTATTTAACTCCCAAATATTATTGATAATTCAACAACTGTTCCCACTTCCTTCTCAGACCGGATGGTATTATAAAAAAGTTGTCGATGTTGAAGGTGAATAGTTCAGCGGGCCGAGACGGAATACCGTTATTATTTTTAAGACGTTGTGGTCACTCTATTATCATCCCGCTAACTTACATCTTTAAGATCCTCGGAGCTCTCTGCCTTTCCTAGCATGCGGAAATCAAGTTTTGTCATACCTATCTTCAAGTCGGGTGACAGACAATGTGTCACTAATTATAAACTGATATCTATTCAAAACTGTATCCCTATACAATTTGAACGCTTGGTAGTTGACTACATCTCAAATAATGTATCTAGTAGATTGATAGGTAATCAGCACGGTTTTGTCAAGGGATTATCTACTTCTACGAATTTGTCTTTTTTCATTCAATATGTCTCTGGAGCTTTAATTAATCATGAACAAGTTGATGTAATCTATATAGATAGATATGTCTAAGGTCTTTGACAAAGTAGACCATGCCAAACTACCCCAGCAACTTTAATAATTTCGGCTTTCACATTAACTTCGCAAGTAATTATCTTCTATACGCGGATGATAGGAAATTATCCATTCAATAAACCCGCTTTATTATCTGCAGTTAAGCTTCATGTAGACATATTAGTCCTTGTAGACATATTAGAATTAGTCAAATATTTCACGTTCCGTTCTCATCTTCCAACTTTGGTAGTAATTCGCCTATCTCAAGAATTTGCATCGAAGCCAATAAACATTTTAGAGATCTAAACTTTTCGGAGGGACTGTGGAACGATTTAGGGGGGACGAAGCCTATTATCATGCTTGCACTGAAGTTTTAATATAGACTGATTCTACATAATCCTTTATAATAGTTTATTGCATCCTTCCTAATGATCACCACTCTACTATAATCTAGATATATATATATATATAGTTTATGTGTCTCAGATCACTGTGTGTTCTATGCATTTTTCTTTTTTGTGAACGGATTGAATATGTATTCATACTTTTATTGAAATCACTTTTTGTGTAATATTTATTGTTTCATCTATCTTATAAAGTATATTAACGAGTTGTAAAGGGATTTTATCCGTGTATTTTCAAATCAATAAAAAAAATATATATATTACAAAAGTGTGGTATTTTGGTCATTTTACTTACATAAATCCTTTCCTTTTTAAATGAATCGTTTTATAACATGTGCCTTACAAATAATTATAATATATGTATTTAAAATGTAGTTATTCAGTTATTGTATGTACTTTAGAGAAAATAGATGTAAGGAGAACATTTCGAGGAGAAGAGAGAATAGTGGACTTAATGGGAGATGTTCCAAAGAGGGAAGAATTAAGGCATCCGGCGAAAAAGAAAGGTATATGAGCAAAAGAGAAGGAAATAGAGGTTGCATTATGGGAATCAAGATTAAAGAAAGCAAGTTGGAATATAGCGGGTATGAGGGTAAAATTTGGGAAAAGGAATTCATGGAATATTTAGAAAATTCGATATGATTGGGATTATTTAATTTAATTTTAGTGTATTTTGAATCCACTATCTTTCATATATCTACACGTACTTCGTACGTATATGAAAGATTATAAAATTTGATTTATTATAAAATAAATGTATTATTTTTATATCTCCACCACCCCTCACCAAATGTAAAAGGTATTTCCCGCAGGCAATTGGTATGGCAAAACTTTGGGAACCCCGGCTTGAAAGGATAGAAAAACAGTAATTCCTAATGGTACACAATAATTTGTGTGGTATATGAAATATACAAAGAACAATATAAAATATTTACTCGTAAGCTTAAAACTTAAGAAATAGGCACATTCAATAAACTATATATACAAGTGGGCCCAAATATTTTGCAGAAATTTCTTCTATATGAATATATCATAAACTATAACAATTTTCGAAGGAAAAAAATATCAGCAATTTATTTGAACTAAAATGAAATATTTTGAGAAAATAAAAAACGCTAATTTTCTTGCTTCGAAATGATCTGAAACAAATATTGTTTACTTTCTATCTTCAAAAACAAAGAAATTAGATAATCCTTAAATACATGCTATATGTAAATGCATAATAATCCGGGCTCTACTTATTTGTATTAAACGTTGGTTTTTCGATTTTAATACGTTCCTTTGTAACACGTAATCAGTTTTAATGTTATTGATTGATGGGTATTTCACCTATTTGACATCTGAGACAAAAATACGTATAACAGTTTTCCAATAGGATTTCTTCCTAAAAACATATGCCGCCATCTATTACAATGGGAAGCCGGTGTTAACAATTGAACCTACAACAGTGCATGAATCCTGTATAACACTGTGGTTGTCATTTCACCTCTTAGCTAATCTACTCATCTCCAAAACCCAATGAAGCAAGCAGGACGACAAAAATATATTCATTCATTTGGAAAAGTCCATGAAATTTATTTAGTTGTTGATAAAAAGAACCTTAAGCTCTGTCTTACTATATACATTTTAAAATATGCTGGAAATTCAAATTTTGCACGCTTTTTAAATTCTAATGCTGCGCCCCTGTAATTGACCTCATATGAAGTGGAAAAGCGTTCTTAGCCATAAACATTAATCAAAGTCAGCAAGTTTTTATACATAAATCGTTATTGCCATGTTTTAATAATGTACTCAGTAATTTTTTTTTAAATCGTGATTGCATAGCTCAAAACTTTTATTTATACACCACCAACTTCATGTACTAAGAAAGAATTGCTTGTAAAAGTTTTTGCATATATTACATATAATAAAAGTTAATCCGCCTAATACTATTAATGTATTATAATTATGTAACTTGTGAGAAATAAGCTAGTACTGGGCAGCAACCACTGTCAATCCATTCCAAAATTAAAGTACTCCACGTGCAAGTACCCCAAAATTAATACCGGATTATTGCTTTGCAAATTCTTCTACAAGGCGCAGCAAAAAACAAGTCATTGTATAATTAAAGCTAAAATCTGTAATACCATTCAAAAATTAAAGTTAAAAACTTTATTACACAAAACTTAAATACTTTACGTTTCAGATATTTTTATTCTTGCATTTTATTATAATTTATCACATAAAAGGTTACAACTAAAAATATATTTCCAGAAAACTTTCACCATACCTAATATTAAAGGTAATTCAAGAATATTCACCTTTAATTATTAGTAATAAGAACCTAAAATTTACAATCTTACAGCTAATCTTCGAGCTCAAAATATTAATGTTTACATTAATGATTATTATTATTAACAAAATTAGAAGCAGATTAATTTAAAATTATTTAATAATTGCAAATCATTGTTATATAGAAAATTCTTATTTTAATTTGAATTTATATTTTCCTCAGGGGGATAAGATAATCTATTGTTATTTTAAAACTCGTATTTCATACCATAAACATTTTCGTCCGAATAAGCAATGTACAAAAAGCAATCTTCTTCATGGTGCTCCTAAAACGTAAACAATGAAAGAATAAAAATATATTTAAACTTGCTTATTCACTTAAGACCGGTTTCGCTGTATTACAGCATCGTCATGAGCAAGAAACAAATTTTATTAGTTTGAATAGTATGAAATAGCAAATTATGAAACATATTTTACATGTAAAACTAAATTGATAATTGTTCATAACACATGACATATTCATAAAATCGGATAAAAAACCCTAGTTCCAAGGTAGATAGACTGCAGAATTTTAAGATATTCTACGTAACATTTTTTATCTACAGAGATTCCAATATAGGCTGTCAATATATATAAAAAATACTGTACATTTTGGATCTAGAAATTTTTTCATTGTGTGCATGGATAATCCATCTGTTTACCAAATTTCAATCTAAATCGTTTCAGTAGTTTACAAGAAAGACATGTACAACAAATGCGAACACGCAGCCATTTAAAAAAGCTTTTTGAATTTAGGAAGCTGCGAGGACTGCTTCTCAATTAAAATCCTAAAATTAAACATTTTACACATCCTTATGAAGTGCGCTGTGTACAAGTGTATGGTATATAAATGATATTAAAGACTTTTGACTAATGCTCTTAAAAAAGAACCAATAAATTTTGGGCTTTATATAACTCGGTCAATCTAGCAACGGGAAGAGAGATTAATAATAGTTACAAGACTTGAAACAGAAGGATACATAGACAGCCCGTGGTGAAAATAAAATAGTCTGTAAAACTCTAGCCTTAGACTTTTCAGAATTCCCATCGGAATAGGAACAGATTCTTGGTCAAAAATAAGGACAAGTAACAGGAACAGATAACACCTGATCCACTAAGTGTTACTAGTTTGCAAGTGTTTTTACACATATGTACTACCGATTCAATGACCACCTTCCAATTATCTGAAGCATAGGATTAACACATTACATAATAATTAATGGGATGAATCAAAATGGATGATGAAATATTTATTTAGTTCAAATTAATGTTTTGTACCTGATACAGTGAACCCATAGTAGCTGATGTTGGGGGAATTACATTATTTACAAAGAAAAACAAAGCATCTTCTGGCCTCAAATGAATCCGTTTGCGAATAAGGAAATAAAACTGTCCAACAGTTAAATCAGATGGAACTAAATATTTTTTCTTATCCAAATCCCCAATCCTCGCTTTCGGTGCTTTTTCAACAATGACCTAGTAAAAATGTGGCAACATTGTACATACAACATTGTATATAAATTAAATGCATTTTATATGTAAAAGAATTTTAATAAACAGGAAAGTATATGAACAAAAAACGTATTTTGCATTACTAAAAACGCATTAAATCATTAAATGGCCTTGAGTGGCCATTTTGTGGTGAGAGTTAAATCAAAATAGTCAGCAAAATGTTTCTCCTAATGCCCCAAATCCCTTTATATTAATAAAATAAATTTTAGACCTTAAAACAGTCAAATATTCAATACAATTAGATTTCTTCAATTTGACATTTTCTTTGTTTAGGCATATATTGTGAAATACTTACTGGTACTCGGTCAGGATATTTCCTTCTAATTTTCTCTCCTTCGGCTTTCCTTTTTTCGAAAGCATGTTCTTCTTTGTATTGGAATTTCATTACTGCTGATTTTTCACGTAAAATTTAAGAAAACGTTTTAAAATTCTGTTCAACAACTTCGTAGTTCAATATTGTTATGACACAAAACAATCGATATTTTCAACACCATGTGAGTCAAATGAATGTCCCCTCCAGTTTTTTTAAGTTGATATGAAATCAAAATAAAAACAATAAATAATATAAACAATATGTTGTACGAAATGCGATGTTTATTAAATATGCATTATTATTATTTAAACTGACAAATATTTCTGAACATTGTTTTAAATAATATTGATGATTGTCCTTTTGACTCAATTTCTTTGAGGTGATTCATAATTTCTGATTGGCTGATAAACAAGTTCCTGATGATTTTGACGTTTTAGTTTTTATAACCTTTATTTAATTACAATAATGTAATAATAAAATGTTCCAAACAACGATAGATTTTGATTTAAATGATGTAAGTTATACTAAAAAATAATATATTATTATTAAAATCTAAAAGAAGTCCATTAAAATTGTTTTTTTTAAATTGAAGGAATTTCTGAGCTCTTCATTCGTACCTGAAGAGAAACCACAATCACAAAAATACAATGAAGTAAATAAATATACGTTATTTAAGAAATCTACAAATAATACAGAAAATGATGGTCAAGTGTCATCAAAAATTTGTAATTACAGGCTAGGCCAAGAACCTTGTGCAACGAAAATCGTGCAACGAAAGTTTGCTGGACCTGCTGGACTTTTACACGATATATCTAATAGACAAAAATCGCAAAATTACAAAGAAAATGAATCACAGGTATTGATTGAAATATTATTTCTGATAGAAAACACAACTTATATTTCATTTATTACATGCTGTGATCTATTCCCTAAAACAAGTCAAGTTTTTACAAATAGGTTGCTCAGAAATGGGGTTGTCATATGTTACTAAAAACAAAAGACCATACTTTACTAAGTTGTATCTTCAGTTAATTCAAAATCACTTGTTTCTAAAAAACTTCAGGGCATTTGTTCTTAACTAATTTCAATATTTGTAATAGAATAAGACATTTTGACTTCTACGCTTTAAATATTTTTTAATACATCTTCTCTACTGTTGCAGATGAGGAATTCGAATAAACTGTTAGATATATTCGAATAAATAGATATAATTATGTTTGAATAAATCGTTAGATAGCTAATAAATTGTTAAGTAGAGCTTTAAGTATGCCTATTATTAAAAATTTAGTTTCTCTAAAAGTTGGGAAAATGAAATTGTGGAACATATTGTAAGCCATTCATATTTGAGTAATTTAATAATTTAGGTGAGCCAATAAAAAATGTTTCGAAAATTTTTAGTAACATACATATTGCTGTAGAATTGATAATCCACTTCATTCTTTTGAAAATGATACTGAATATAGGGCTACCATTTTAATGGTTTTCTAATGCCACATACGGGATAATGCAGGAACAAATATTTTACTGTTATTGAGATCTACATGCTAATGTTGTACGTGCCAATAATTACAAATACAATTTGAATTTGTGTTTTAGGTATTATTATGTTCACAATTGCCCAGAAATCTTTCAGAAGAACCTATGTGGTACAAAATGCAAAAAGATTTTTCGAATAATGAATTTTTTAATACATACAATATTGATTGGATTAAAGCACAAATTGATACTGCACAACATAAAACAGAAAGGGTTCCATTTTTAGCTACATTTATTGAATCTATAAATTTTGATCATTCTGATGCTTACTTAGAAGTTGTGCTTAAAGACCTCTCAGGTGAAATAACAGCTATCATTGATAAGAAATTATATCAGGATCATAAATATGATTTCATAATAGGATCTGTTTTAATTTTGAGAAATTTGAGTATTTTATCAGCATTCACAAGTCGATATTGTTTATTAATATCTGCACATAATTTAGACATTATTTATAGCGAAAATTCTATCAAACATTTAAATTCTATCAAACAGAGCAATTCAGATTTTAATGAAAAGAATAAAATACATATTCGTACAAATAAGATACTCGAAACAGATTTATCATCTGCGCCAAAGAGAGTTAAAACATCGAATGAAAATATATTCGAAAATAGTTTTGATTTTGAGTCAATCGATTTTGATGCAATTGAAAATAATTTGAGCCAAAATGACTTTAATGTTATAAAAAATACAAATTCAAATCAAAATGTGTTTCATATAAAAGATACGAAAAATACCTTGAAAACTACTTACGTTTTAAAGAAAGCATCTAATGAGGAACTTGATAAGTGTACTTCACTATCCATGAGTTTAAATATATCTAGTATTACAGATAATGATGAAAATTTACATGTGAAACAAAATAATATTTCTCAAAATGGTGCAATAATTGAATCAAAAGATCCAGATAAAAATGATTCAAATCATATAAGCAGTAGTCAAATGAGTATAACTACAGTGGATGGTCAAAAAACCGAACTCTTAGAAAATGTTTTTGATGGAATTGATACGTCATTTTTTGATGAATTTTGAATAAGTATACTACATGTCGACAAAAAGTGATGAATTTTGATGATTAAGTTTTAGGACACTGGGAAATCTAACTGTTTAAAGGTCTGTATTATGATTTGTTGGTTTATGTGTATATACTTATACCTTTACACCGTAGCCTTATAAAATTAGTGTTTTCTTAAGTTATATTTTTAATATATCATAGTACAGAATTATGCATTACATTTCGCCCCTCACTTTTTTCTCAGTTATATTGAAAAATCTAAAACTAAGTTTCTTATAAAAGTTTTAAGATTCCATATATCGTTGGTGAACAAGACTAGTGACAAAAAAAATTATATTTTTCAGGACAGCCATTTAAAAGTTTCTTGTTCCCCGTAAGGCTTGTCATGAACTTGGATTTTTAAAAATTTCAAATCTTTTTTTGGGAATAGACATTAGTGTTCACCTTGTATCCTAACAATAACAAGTTTGTTTTGATAAAATTAAGAAAAGCCCTAAAATTTCATCCCTCTTTGGAATTATGACGATCTTCCAGAAATGTATCTTTCAAACGATATTGATAACTTTATCACAAACAATAATAATGCGTAGAAAAACAACAATTTTATTATTTCATAAAAACATAACATTTTATAGATAGAGAGTAACATATCTTACACAGCTTTTTTATTAGTTTTATAATTCAAACTTCAAAAATATTATATTAGAGTCTTTATAAATTTTCATAGAAAAATGCATAGGATTCTGGAATTACAATTTTTCTAGCAATTGCAGGAGATCGGTTTTTTTAGCTGCTACTCATAATTTGCTACTATACAGTTGTTTCAACTCATTTGATTGTGATTCTGGTTTTCGTTCGTCTTCTTCCAAATTGATGATGATGAAGTCTATCTGGGAATGAGATGTATTGAAAAAAAAATTGTCGAGGGTTATCCTTTTCAAAACGAAACACAGGCACGCTCGTTATTCTAACGACGTCACCATTTGAATCCTTAATATTATTTGTGATTAGAAATTGTGCCGCTAAATCTTTCAAATCAAAAAAGGAGTCATAGCTCATTTCATGAACCCAGTAAGGCTACCCAGTTTTTTTTTGTACCACCAACCAATGTTGCATATTGGGGTGGTATATAAATTGGGCCCGATTTTAAACTTTTCCTTACAGTGCGCTCAAGTACTTAATACACACTATCGTCCTCATTTTGACTGTGCCCCTTGACTAAAAAGTTGTGTCTTATGGAATTTATGAGAGGGTACTTTGTTACAGCATAGAGGTACATCGATACCAAAGCGATTCTTCTTATGACCGCAACAGTTGTCACTGTAGAAGATCACGTTTAGCTTCTCCCCATTCTTGACTGTATCTCTATCTTTCAATGATGCGATATATTTATTTTAGGACGCAGGTTCCAATCTCATTAGTATCCCGTTTGGCTTGTGTCTCATCCCATAAGTAACAAAACACGTTAGGCTTTTTTGCTTTCAGTTCGTAAAGAGTAAAATCAAATACATAAATTTTTGATACATAATAGAAACGGGACGCCTCTCCCCCATTGAAGGACTGTCTCCAAGTCTTAAACTGTTACAACCAAATTGTTAATTTCGATATTCTTATCAGCTTTCTTTTCTTCACGAAATATATTTTTTTCTATTAGATGTCTCTCGTATTTATCTTTCAACGTACTTTTTACCTCTTCAGAAGAAGCATTTTGAAAAGTTACACAGTCTTCGCATTGATCCTTTTTTGGAGGATGAAATGCGATATTGAATTCCGTGTTCGAGAGTACTTTGGATAATTAGCATATGGCTTCTCATTTGATCGCAGTAGTCCCTATGTTAGTCTGCTAGAGTCTTACCCCCTTCAATGTCTTCTCAAACGGAATATTTTTGACAGTATTGACTTTCCATTCTACGAATGGATTTTGTGTGACGACATACTGCTCTTTTAATTCTGTCGTCAACTTTGTGTTACCTATATTTAGGCTCAACTGACTCCATACTGAATAACAGAAAGTCACGTTGTCTCTGTAAGTCGCCTAAAGCATAATAATTTAAACAAATTCTTGTCGCTGGTTTTCGGTCATTTTTGTTTTGCAATGAAGCTGGCAACTGTCTTTACATGGTGGTCCCATTACTTTTGTTTCAACAAGCTTCGTTTCTTTTAGAGCATTGACATAAGTGTATTCTCTTCCGTGGTTTCTACATACTATTCTTACTGATTTATTCCACTGTTGTGGTTTGGCCTTTCGTTTTCTTCCTCTTATCTCTTCAACTTCTGGATGTGCCGCCGCACTGAGAACTTTCAGATGTTGCGCTTCGCTGAGAATAACTTCTCGATATTCCTCTTCGTTGGGAACTACCCGACGATCTTCGCTATGTGAATCCTCCACCTCCTTGTGACCAAAAGAAGACGAACTGGACTCATCATTGCTATAGTCCGGCTCCAAAACACTATCATCCGAGAAAAAGCTGTGTTCATTCATTGTCCGAAATCTGATCATTATTTGATAATACAATGACTTCGTTGTTGAATATTTCCCCCGCGGTTCAGTGTTCTCAATAATAGCGAATATTATATCAGGTGTGGGACGCTAAATGTTCCGAATTTAATAAATTATGTCCCGAATTTAATAAATTGCGTGAATACACATTGTCAAGATGAAATGAAGTGAGAATATAAAACCTCATTTCCTTTAGTTTTTTTTTTAGATTGTCCGTTTCCATATTTTTAAAAACATCTTAAATAGTGTTTCGGGCCGCACCGCATATAAAGCTTGGCGGGCAATTTTTATTGAACTATGTCTCGCATTTCTTTTTTTTTTTCAAATATGGTCACCCTAGTGGTAATAATAACCAGCAGTCTTCGGGGATGTATTAATCACCCCCAATAATGTTTATTTCGTTGTCGTTTATTTCATACACAGTATTTTGGTGACTGCTCAAAAGATGAGAAGTAACATTTTGCAAAGTAATTAGTTCGCCAGAAGATGTTGACGTTATTGTGTGGAAACAAAAGGATTAATGTGAATTTTAATACCTAATTATTGCAAAAATTGTGTTTCAACATAAAATAAGAACATAATAATTGAGACTTCTCACGATAATTGAGACTTCTCATCATTCTTTACTTCGTACAAAGGCCTATTAGTAACGTTATAATTCGCAGCAATGATCAGCACCTTCTGCTTTTATCCTCGCCAACTTCATGATTTATTTAGTCCGCCCAAACATGATTTCGTTACGTGTTCAGTCTATAATTTAATATTAGGGATATTAGGAAACAGAAATCTTAACACCATAATAAATAACACTAAAACTAACAGATTTTCCTTTATATTTATGAGTATATAATATAAAAAAATCAAATAAAATCCCATCAATTAATATTATCACTGATACCTAACATTGAAACGATTCGTATTCATGAAATAAGTCACAGAAGGGAAAATAAAAGGAGGAGGGTGCAAAAGATTTTCACTTTTCATTTAGAATATAGACACAACTAATAATTGTGCATTCACTGACGGAAATAACTGATTTTATTTCATGAATTCTGTCACAAGTCAGAAAAGTTCAATCTTTTAGTTTTGATTGTCACCTTTTAAGTCTTCTATTAAATTCAATTAGCCTAATTATGTTTAAGGTAAATTACACGACATTACTCTAACCCATGAATCCCCCGGTCGCAAGATTTGCCTACGGTGGAGACAGCTTCGCTGTCCGCTTTGCTGTCCGCTTTGCCACGGCCTACGGCCACACTTGACATACGGGGACGTTTTCCCCGTATTTGCCTACGGCGCGGACATCTGCGCTGTCCTGCCTGGCATGGCCTACGACCCCTCTTGACTCTCTTTTCGGCTAATTTCTAAAAGAGCAGTCTGGCCGTCAGGCTGCCTTGGTCTTATGAATTTGTTCGCTTTGGCGCGATCTGCTGCCGTTTTTGACTTCATTTGTCCCCACTACCGCCTTTGAGTCATTTTTTCTGCGTTGCATATAATTGAGATCCCTGGCTCTTACAGCAAATTTTATTTTATGACGTGCGATTTTTTAAACTCGCTTAATCGCTTAAGTATTAAAGGAACTTTTGACACAGGAAATTTAAAAAAATTCAAATGGGATTATTTGATTATCGGTTTCGAATAGCTTAGCTATTAATTGTTAGGCCTTTAATAATAATCGGTTTTTCAATAGTTGTGTTAATTATGCTTTGATGGCGCTACAGTCCATTAAAAACTCGGGCCTTGTCTACTACAAATTTTCGCCAGTCGTCTCTCCCGGTAGTCAACTGTCTCCAGTTCCGGACTCCTAGCATCAGAAGGTCCTCCTCTGCGTCATCCAGCCATCTAAGTTTAGGGCGGCTCACGGATCTTCTTTCTAGAGATTTTGAGTTAAGAACCTTTTTTGGAGGTCTTCCACTTTTTTATTAATTCTTACTCGCCACTCATTGTTCTCGTGTATAGTACCAAAAATATTGCGAAGGAGTTTCCTCTCCCAGGCGCACAGTAGGTTGTCCTCTTTTGTCCTGACAGTGCAGGTTTCTGAGCCATGCATAACAACAGGCTTGATAATGATATTTTATACACCAAAATGTTAAATTTTTTAGATTAGAAGACTTAAGTAGCTTCTGGAAGCTAAAGAAGCACCGGTTCCCGGTCGCTACTCTTGCTTTGATTTCGTCGGGTACTTCATTGTCGTGTGTTAAGATGCCTCCCAAATATTTGAATGTATGGAGCCTTTGGTAACCATTGAATTTATCAGTATTCCGCCATCTGATTGAGTTCCTAGTGTTTATCATATATTTTGTCTTCACCTTGTTGACGTGTAGCTCCATTTTCTTCTCTTTGTTCTCGAGGGTTTGTACATTCTCATTTAGGTGTCTGGTGTGTTTGGCTAACATAGCAATGTCGCCAACGAAGGCGAGACTCTGGATTGTTCTATTAAATTCTCCCGGGTTTGTTAGTAATTTCCTCATGACGGATTCCAAGGCGATGTTGAACAAGGTATCTGAGAATGAGTCCCTCTCCTCATTTGGGACTATTGTATATATTAAATTGCTCGGAAAGTTTCCCATGTACTTTGACTGTACTCTTCGTATGGAGCAACGTTATTCGTATGAGTTTTCTCAGTTTCAGTGGTATATCAAGTTGCTGCATCGCATCGTAGAGCAACTACGACAGGGAACAGGGACACACTGTCCCCTGTAGGCGGCTTTAAAATCGACATACAGCTGATGGACCATTACGATATATTCATAACACTTCTCCAGAATCTTCCTTAGAGTAAACATCTGATCGGTCGTCAACCTTCCAGGTCTAAACCCACTTTGATATTCGCCAATAGAAGCTTCTGCGTAAGCCTTTAATCACTTGTTAAGGACTTAGCGGAGATCATGTACCTACGTTGAGCAACTATGTCCCTCTATAGTTTTCGCAATGCGTCTTATCGCCTTTTTTATGTAGAGATTCAATAACTGACATCTTCCATTCCTCTGCCATTTCCTCTCTTGACCATATGTTTTTAATAAGGTTGTGCATTTCATCGGTGAGTTTAGCTCCTCCATACTAGAACAGTTCTGCCGGGAGTCTGTTTTCTCCCGTGGCGCGCGATTATTGGCCCTTTTCTTTATGGCCTCTTCTACTTAGTTCGGAGTAGGCTCTGACCGGTTCCCGTGTGTCACGTTCTCCATCTCGAAAGGTTGAGTATCTTGGATGTTTGTATTAGCATTCAGTAGCTCACAAAATTAACCTCTCCATCTTTCCAGAAGACCATCTAGTGTCGCGACACCTAGTTGTGTGTCGTTGCCACCCTTTTTGACTTCATTAAGTCCTTTATAAAATTTCCTTACATTTCTTTGGTCGTGGCAGTCCCTTAGTTCTTTAAGCCTCTTTTTGTTAAGCTCCCGTTTAATGTATCTGCCCAAGGTTTTGGCCGCTCGTCTTTCTCTCTACAACATTTTCCTCCTAGCCTCATTTCGTTCGCTCACGGCTCTTTCACAGTTGTCGTCGAACCATACGTTCCTCCTAATGTTGTTTTTATACCCAAGCGCCTCCGCTGTGACCTTTAACAATGCTGTCTTAAAGTCGTGCCAATGTTCTTTAGCACCTTCATATTGAGGAGCGAGGTTGTCCTGAATTTCTTCTTCTATCTTCTATCATTCAGCTGAAATCTTAAAACCCAAATCAAGGTCTTTGATAATGCTTTCGAGATTAAAGTGCTTGGTGCTTTCCATTCTGCTCTTCCTGGCTGTAGAGATCTTTTGTCAGTACTTGTTCAAGATCATGTAGTGATCAGTATCTGCGTCGGGCCATCTACATGCCCTAATGTCCAATATATCCGTCGCATATCTTCTGTGGATCAACACGTGATCTATTTGAATGGCTGTTACGACGTTTGGTGATTTCCATGTTGGCTTATGGATGTTTTTGTGTTGAAAATTAGTGCGGCTAATTAAAAGATCTTTCCCGTTGATAGCACCATTGACAAGTTTGAGTGTATTATCGTTGCACTCTTGGTGGTGACTGTGGTTCCCAACTCACGGCCTGAAGGCTTCTTCACGACCAGCCTTGGCATTCATGTCACCTAGAATTAATTTGACGTCGTTCTCTGGTTCACGTTCTCTGATATATATCCACGTTCCAGTTGGGTATAAAAGATCTCTTTTTCGTTATCTTCAGAATCGTCGGTAGGTGCATGAGTGCAAATGACGGGCATATTAAAGAATTTCATTTTGAATCTAAGCGTACACCATTTTCCGTTGATGTGGTTAAAATTTAGTACTGCCTGCTTTGTTTTTCTTGTGGATTATAAATCCGAGCTGCAGAAGATAGGGTAATCTTTACTATCGGAGTTTTCTCTGCACCGTACTTCTTGTAGAGCTGCAATGTTAATATTATGCTCTCTTAGTTGGTTCAACAGATGCCAGAACGCTCCCACTCGATTCAAGCTGAAGTACGTTCCATGTTACAATTCTTAGATCATTAGACCGTAATCGTAGCCTAATCGTCTTCCTTTACACCGCTTCGGGTCGCCTCTACAGCGTGCAAGGTAGCAGGTGCGGGGATTTGTCTTCCGCCTTTTCTGCCGTTGGGTGTCTCACTCATCTCATCCGCTTTCAAAGTCGTTGTCAATCTGCATTAATTATGAAGAACTTAATTATAGAATTTACGGACTTAAAGGCTTAAATTTAATGTAGACGTTGTTTGAGGCATATGTTGTCGAATCGTATTCTTTCTTCTGTGTTCATTCTTTGTAATTGCAGTTTTCTGTATTTGTTGACGTCTGAGTTTGTCAGACCAACATTATTCATGTTTGATGTTTAAGTTATCGTGAAGTTTTTGTTATTTAAAGCTAATGATAAATTAAAGATTTTTCATCACAAAACGAATTATTTGGCTACCGCGATTTCGCATATCTTATATATTCATCATCGGGCGTTTAATAGTAATTGGTTTTTCAATAACTGCATGTCGGCAATGTCCCCAATCAATCAGAGAAAGTACAATAAGCCGATTGGCTGAAGTGTTTTGGAACGGTATTTCGCTTGGTGATAAATAATAATAATAATAATAATTCCGGCCGTATGGCCGTTTTCTATAACTCCGGCCATTTTCAATGCTTGGCCATATGATAATTGGAATGGCTAACAGGGTTATCAACAACCTAGATGACCCTCTTATGAAATTTGTGCATGAGTACGAATTAGCGGCTATGGGGTCATTTCAATATAAGGCTGCAAGAAAAGCGTCCGAATCCCTTGGACTATCGTTCTCAACGGATATGCAGGCTAAAAGTGATGAAGCAATGAACGTGATTGGAGTTAGACATCGGGGCTGCCAAAAAGGTAGTGCGAAAATTAGAATTATCAATATTCAAACAACTCCATCGGGATAAACCTATGCATGGCCAATTTTATAATATCATCGCCGAATTGGAGCTATCA
>WYDF02300053.1:0-15647 GCA_009867245.2 Adranes taylori
TCTGGTTTTACCATTAGAAAGGTACGTTCTTTTGTTCCAGCCATTATTCAAGTTCAATGTGAGAAATTACGTGGACTATTAAACTTACTTACACAAGCTGATTAAAAATGGGGTATAATGTTCCTCAAACTTGCTATTTATAAAAAAAATTTTGTTACTGTTATTGATCGATGTTATTTAATTTATTCGACACGTTATTATTCGTTAATTATTACATAGAACTACATTGCTTAGTTGAACATAAAATGTCTTTTTTTCATTGGCAATTATTAATAGTTTCTAATTAGAAACAAATTTGTAAGTTTTTAATTATTAATAATATAAACCTTACCTACTGGTATTGAATATAGATTATAAATTCAATTTATTCTTTATTAGAAGTAATCTCGTATAATAGTAGTTTTTCTATATAGTATTACTATAGTACTATTAATATCTAATTACCGATTTAGAGTATTCAAAATTCATATTAGGCTTTAAGTTACACTTCGCAACCATACACAAAATGTATGTTGAGTGAATAAATAATTATCTATCTAAAAAAAAAAAACAATGTTACGGAACAAATTTACGTTATCATAGGTATAATCTTATAACGAACCGCCTATAATTTATTAGAACTAATCTCGTTTTGTTCTTTACACGGGTATAAATTATACCGACTTAACATATAATTTCCGTTCAATAGTAGTTCACTACATTTTTAGTGGTTAAACATCATTTGTAATATATTTAATTATTTTAAAAAGGTAAAATGTAATTTACGTTAGATGTTATTGTAATTTTTACTTCAATACTACGTACACAATCCTCGTCTCGCACAGTGTTATTTGGGTCACGTAATTGCAAATTATATTGGAACGTTTTTCGATTGATCCCCGTTATTTTATAAAACAGCGTTGACAGTTTGCTATACGGTATAATTATAATTCGAAGAACCTGCATTTATATTAAAATTTTGCCTTTGCGCAACATGTAAAATATCGGCCTAGCTTGAACCAGCCGTTCTATAAAATGGTTGGCTATCATTAGGTTTAATGAAGCGGCAGATCTGTATTAATAATTTAATTTGGAAATAATGGTATTATGGTATTAACTTTTTAATAGGATTAGGCTTAGGATCGGTTCGGTTCGGTTATTATTTTTATTCCATATTTAAGTAGTTAAACCCTTATTTAAGTACCGTTAAGGATAAAGCACTGACAGCGTGAGATATCTTTTAGTAATCATTTTAATGTGAAGTAAAAGCAAACTGGCTAATTAATATAGGTCAGTCGTTTCATTAAGCTGCCAAAACATGTCAATCATTTCATAAAACGACTGGATAAAGATTAAGCGTCGACGTTTCATCCAATCAAAAAACTGTGGTTAAATTTCAATTCACGTGACCGAAGTAACAAAGTAAATGAAACTCTAAATATAGTTAAATTCTACTTAAATATGTAAACGTAGTGTAATCGCTGAAAATGGTTTATAAGGCTAATAGAAACAAAAATAAAGTTAGCACATTTTAGGCGAAACATCAAATTTGTCAAATTGCTAATGTTTATTAATTTTTTTATTTTTCATATACTATATATATGCATATAAATATTTTCACATACCATGTATTTACGTATAAAAAATAACTTCATATAGGATTCTGTAGAACAGACTTTCCGGTTCTATATAGGTATGTATCTCCACTTTAACCATTCTATATTCCCTTTACTAGGATATCTATTTTATGTCTGGGATCTATTAGTAAGTTTTTAAAATGCGTAAATTTATTTTAACCGTTGAACTTCTATATATAGAAAGCGTTTAAAAGCGTATTATATTTTTAATAAAATTTGTTCTATTTTTTACCAAAAAGACTATTTTAAAATGAAAATACCACTGACCCCCAACGTTATTTTATTATTCACATATCAGCCATCACAAATGTGCGTGTGTTATCTTAAATTTATTTCTATCCTTATCTAAGTTGATGACCGCTCATCCTCATTTAAGTTCTGACTAATACTTTATTGAAATTATACTTAATTTTTCAGATTAATAACTGAATCATAGGATGCATGGGTTAATTCTAGACGCTTGTAAAACTCGTTAATGTTGTTTATAGATGTAGCATATAAGTGGCGACAACTTTTGATTTAATAGATGAGCAAGTTATTATTGGCCATGGTTTGTCAGAAATATAAAACTGTTTCAAAATAACCGTTGTGGTAACTACTACCCATCTCTGAACATAAGGTCAAAGTAGTAATTTGAACAACTTGCACCAACATAAGAATACACTATGTTCATATTAAACGTAAAACGGGCATTCTAACATTTCTACGTAAATATTCGATATTCAGAAATATTCAGAAACGTCAATACAAACCAAGCCGCTGTTTTGTTTGCTATTCTGCAGTGTTAATTTAGTATATACTATTATATATTGTGTTATACAAATGAAACATATGTCCCATTTATATTCACTTTAAGAAATGGTACGTAGCATTAAATTGACTCACTGTTTCCTGTTTATAAAAATGTAGAATTACTTAGGAACCACCACCAAATATTCAACCACCACCTGCTTTTGGTGGCCCTCCATGCCCACCGCCCGGATTAGGACCACCAGGCGTACCCTCCGCACTTGGACCGCCTGGTGGTCCACCTGGATTAGGCCCACCACCACCACCCATGATGCCACCGGTAGCACCATTTCCGCCAATGATGCCACCGCCTGCTTTTAATATTCCACCACCGGGTTTCGGGGCTGCGTTTCCACCACCTGCTCCAAATATGACCGAACAATGGACAGAACATAAAGCACCGGATGGTAGGACATACTATTACAATTCGATAACGAAACAAAGCTCATGGCAAAAACCTGACACGTTAAAATCACCTGGGGAAGTATGAACATTTTATATATTATTTGTAATTAAAATAGATATTACGTTTTCAGATTACATATTATTAAATGTAATTAAAATAAAATTCATTTCTTACCCGTGTGGAAGGAACAGTACCCAAATGGGTTCATCTCTACCTATTAGTAAAACAATCTATAAAATGTTAAATTAATATTGAATGAATGAGTTTTTAATAAAGTAGTAGTAAGAGCAGCAGTCATATTTTTAAGCGCGATTTTCTTTGAACTTGATTCAAATATAGCTCTAATCACATTTCTTTGATAGTTGTGTTTTCAAAATACTACATACGTATCGTAATGAAGGTTGTTTGTGTATTTTTTACAAAAACCTAGTTTTGGTAAAAAAATGTTTTTAGCCACAGAGATCAACCGAGTATCGTGTGTTGTTTTTAATTTACGTTTCTTTGGTGATTGTGTTAGTTCACTTCGAAGGTTTTCCTCTTTACTTAATAGGTTTTTCCAAAAATTTCCTCTTTCCTGAAAAACCTTGGCGAGAAGGGAGATCATGGTACCGGGCCTTATATAGTTACGGGCAAAAATCTATGGTGGATTCAAAACTTAGGAAAAAATGAGAGGATCCAAAACTTGGAAGGAGGGGGGTTAAACTCCCCCTTTCCTTCCAATCTTTATGAATAAGTAGTTTATATTGCGTAAAGATGGTGCGAGAACGTTGAAACTAACCAGTGTTCTTCTATAAGTCGTAAATAGTGAAGTAAATATTTATCCAGTTATCATATCGTGGATTACAGCGCAGAAACGCTTGTGCAATTCTTATACAATATTTATCAGTTATGTCTTGAGTTATTTCTCAAACAGGATATATGAATACTTCATTCTTGTTTTCTAAAAATTTCTGGTGTGGTGGAGTAAAACGCAATTTTTTTTTTTGGCAAGATTGAAACAAATTATGACGTCATGATTTCGAAAAGAAATATATTTATTTACTTTTCAGTTGTTATTATCTCAATGTCCATGGAAGGAATATACAGCAGATAATGGAAAAATTTATTATCATAATATTAATACAAAAGAATCTAGATGGGTGATTCCACCTGAATTGGATGAAATTAAAATTAAAATTGCTAATGAAGAGTAAGTTTTTGAATACATTTATGCTATATTTTGTGTACAAGTTTAATTATAGTGCAGTTGTTCCTAATGTACTTTGACGATGTATTACTAAATGCACTTTAATGTTTTGAATATATAGTTCCTCTGTCATAAGTGTCAGCTTTGAGTTTTTTAGAAAATTATATAACTATCACTATCAGATTCAGATATCACTATCAGATAATAACTATCAGATTTGATAATAACAATCAGTATATTTCTCACAGGGAGGTATATTAATTGTGGAAGCAAAATAAAAATAATTTTGCCATCGTATTTATATACTAAAAGTGAGAGGGATAACAGCCGTTTGTAACGAAAATTTTGAAAGCCCATTTTCCTCAAATATGTACAATGATAATGTTTGGCTCGAACAAAACCTATTTGGACTCTCAATTCCAGACATCGCCAAAGTCACCATCCACCTTCTTGGTCGCGTTGGGCGAAAATCAACATTGCAATTGCAGTTAATAATGGGGTACTAGTCCATTCCTTGCGCACCAGGTTATATTCAGGACTAATAAGGCATCATTCCAATGCTGCAAGATCATATTTAAAATACTACTTACTAATGCTCAATCCAAGAAGTGTCCACCGAATCCCCCTGGTGACCAGATGATACACTTCTTTTCAGCGATATGGCTGATCAAATTCATGTATCCAGTACTATATCTATTATACTCTTTACAACTATTTAATAGGACTCATAATTGTGTAACAAAATTAAATCTTAAACCTAACCGTAAAACTCGCGGAAATACAGTTTTGAAAAAATTAAAATACCGTTTTGTTAAAAGTAAGGCAAATTGGTTTTAAACTTGGGCATGCAGTTGATAACATTATTAACACGTTTTTATTTTATCTTCATATGACTATTCGAAGTGAAGTGACTATTCTAGCTCCTGGATAATCCTTATCAATCACAATCTATCCTTATACTACATGTTGACTTGAAAGGAATTCGCGAGAATTACTCTCAATAGCTATTAGTCTCAAATTTGTGAGTCTTGTGACTACCCGAGAGCTCCTTTAGAACTGTCGAAGAGTTTTGTCAAAACCATGTCCACTGGTGAATTGTGCCCTGATGTCAAAAGTTAGGTTAAAATCCTGAATTGCGAATTATTTTGATTTTTCTTAGTGTCATCCTTGCTTTATTTAGAACATGGATGTAGAAAAATGACAGTTCTCATTGTATATATAATCTTGAAAAATTGGCGAAAAAAATTGAAAGAAGTTAGTGGGTGTAATCATGGATTACGCTTAATCAGAACTGGGTGCATGTGTTACGCTGATAAGAGAAATTGTAACAGATGATTATCAGCAATTCGGAGCTTTGATCGTATGAATTCTGTATAGGTGCAACATATAATAGAATTTGTGGGCCCAATAAATAGTTAAAAGCAAAACAAAAATGCGACTGGCTATTTCTGTCTTCGGGTAAATGTTATGATCACATTTACCCTTTTTGGAGTTTATTGTATAGTTAATATTTCCATGTACTATACTTGTATTGTTATTATTAGGCGATTCATGCGAGACATTTCTGTGAGAACTGAAAGCGCATACATATGAAATTTGCTAAAGTGAACTTGTTACTGAATTATTTGTACCTCCTAAAAATGTCTATTATATATCTTTACCTGGTTTCTTAAATTGTGCATTTTTGTTGTATTTCATCAGCAGTGCAATAAACTTTTCTGATTTCTTTTAATATCAGGTTCTTAATTTCACGATATAAATCGATTTTATATATCCTTTACATTTATGATTTCTCATATATCCCAATCAATTCTATAATTTCATCTATTGACCCTTCTTATTATTATTATCAGGAGCCAATTCTTACAAAACTTTTCAAACAATTTGCAAAATAACGAAACATTGGAATTTGGCGAGTAACGGTCACTATAAATAATTTGTAGTGTGTCCATATGAGAGCTAATCTCAACTTCTTACCTCTCAAGACTTGGTAGGCACTCTCCGATAATTACTCTTAGAGATATGTCCACCTGAGAGAAAGCTGTCAAGACATTCCTATCAATTGGAGCATTAAATTAGACACGTTGTATTAGTTTTAAAGCAGAAAAAATAAAATAACTTGAGACGGGAAATGAGACCGTATAAATGAAATACCTGTACGAAAATTTCGTACATATTCGTAAACGTCAAGCTGCAAATGATTTCAATGAGACATTGAGACGGATTTTAAATGTTACATATTTACTAACTATATTGGAAACTGTTTTACAGTTATAAAAATAGCGCGAGCCTAAGTGAAGCTCAAAAAGTTGTCTTAAACATAATATATTCATTAATTCAACAATTAACAAGCAGCGTTATAGTTTTTATCTTATACATCATATTCAGTATATAATATTTATACACAGCTAAGCAATGTTAATATTTTAGTGAACCTGAGTAGTGAGATAAATGTGCTTATTTATGAATATTTTGTTTATAGAATTTGTAACGGGTTAATTATATATATTTTTCTTCGCCGAAGACACTTGTTTTAGTTAAATCATTTTATTTTAGTTAGAACGTTTCGGATACCCATCTATCGTCGGACTTCGTCCGGACCGAGTCCGACAATGGATGGGTATCCGAAACGACGTAACTAAAATAAGACAAGCGTGCCCGCCGAAGAAAAAAATATATAATTATGAATATTAGTAAACATACAAATTGTCTACGAAACATAAAGTATACCAGATCTTTTACATTTGTATGTGATAATTTATTTTAATTTTAATACTTCCTTGTTGTATTGGGATTTATTGGGTATTGGGATTTTTCTAAATGATTTTAGCAAGAAAATTAAAAGCAATATTTCGATTGATACGTCTCCAGCAACGATTGGCAATTCATCATCAGGAATTCAATCACCAAATCTGTCGAGTAAGTTTACGAACGATTTTTAGAATTTCTAAAATAATAATATGTATTAGGATGCGTTTTATATTATTTGCAATATTTTTTACTCAATTTCATTGAAAGAATAAGTTGAAATATATTTGAGCTTTTATAGACATGTAGACAATAAGTAAATTGGGGTGTATATTTAGAAATAAAAAATATATTTATTGCCATTAACTGCATGCCTACATTGGTTCAGAATGTACTTAGAAATAAATATCTACTATTTTACGGACTAATAGACGCTCCGGAAAACGCATCTTAAGTTTTAAACAATTTTTTTGATAAATAACATTTTTACGATTTATTAGATTGCAAAGTCAGGCTAAAAAAATATGTTTTTATTTGTTTATAAAACCGAAGTGACCTTTTAAATCGCAGAAAATCATTACCTGAACTTTCTTTTTCTTCCTCTATGCCTTCATGGTTGTTCTCTTCTTTTATAAGATGGTATCGATATCGAAAGCATTACTTATATTGCACTGACATCGAAAGCATTACTTATGCCCACTTCTTGAAAGATTTAACACTAATGTCATCGCTCACTCTGTCTAGACCACGATAGTTTAATCCACTAACCGACTTGCTTTAATGTAGGTCGTTTTAAAACACTTTCGGCATGAATTCGTGTTGGATTTCATCAATCATTTGTTTCATTCCTCTCATATGCACATTTAAGGGTTTATTTATCGAGGCATGAATAGGTTGCAATTGTGAAGTAATCCTCCGGGAATAACAACAATCTCTGTATTTCTCTGCCTCAATTTCTCTTTCACAGAATATTTCAAATGACTGCTAAATTGATCTAGCACAAGCAGTAAACTCTTCTTCATTAATCCACAATTTCATACAAGCCACTTGTTTTTACATTTACAGTTTTAGCACCTTTCATGGCAACAGTCTTGTTACTCGGCACATCAAATGTGAGAGGAGTTTTGTCCATTTTCGCTATTTGGCTTACTTTCACCTGGTTTTGGAAGATAATTTTTTTCTTCATACTCTTGTGGCGTTTTCTGCGATATTTTGCTTTTGGTTCGCATGCTAAGTCTATGACGCTTTATAAACCTGAAGCACCAACCTACTCTACCCTTAAAGTCTGTTAAAGTTATACTGCAGCACCCTTAAAGTTATACTGTAGCACTAGCTTACGAGTGTATTTGCATCATTTTTGTATTAATTCTAATTCCATTTTCACGGTGTCCTTGAATCCATTTCAGTCCGTCATCTTCTAGTTTTGGGCATTTTACATTCTTCCTCTATTTGCACATTTGGTCTTCGTCATTTTTTTTTTCAGTTGTTTACTAGCTCGCCATTTGCGAATAGTTTTTTATATTGGAGGAGGGTCGAAATGTCGCCCAACTGTTGTTTTCATGTTGTTCTGCATATGCCATTATTTTTAGTTTATAGACCACACCATATGAATGCATCTTATTTTTTTCTATGACGGAACCAGCTACTAGCAAAAATATTGTACTGTTACCTATAACACAAATCACTTTCAATTCAAGTTCACTGTCATCACAGACTGCAAAGACGCATCGTACGCTAGACAGAATACATGACTTGACGGCGCCTGCGAATACATGACTATTTGACGGCGAATACATGACTGTGACGGTGGAAGGGAGGCAGAGACAGCATGCTTGAGAACTCCCGTAACCCATGTTCAACGCATTGGTGCGCTCTTGCTACCAGTTAAATCTAATGTTGCCAGATAGCGGTAGATTTCCCGCGACATCTAATATACTTCCATTTTTAAGACTGGCGGGAATTTTAATTCAAACACTTTAATATCATTTTCGATGTCGAGTGTAAGACGCACCTAAATTTTGGAGACAATTTCTCGAAGAAGAAATGCGTCAAAATCGGTATAGAAAATAAACACCTTTATATAGCAAGTAAGGAATCTAAATAGTGTAATCATATTATTTCCCTCCATTTGTATGCAACATACGTTTGTTATCGGATGATTCGTCTTAAACGAGATCAAGAAGTAAATAAATAATTTCTCAAATTCAGATGACTATCAAGTAGTAAAGCCTCTTGTGCGTCCAAAGAATATGAAAAATTATATTTTTCAATAAGAATGTATACCCATTGTGCTATCTTTTTTAATCACTTTTCGGTTGTCATTCAAATACACACCTGCTGGAACGTAACAATGTTAGAAAAGTATTGTTTCCTGGTTGATGTCATGTAACAGTTGGAATCGGTCATTTGACTATATCCTTTATTTTTATTAAAAAGGAAGAAAGCTGTGATACGAAAACAATTTTTATTATTATTTGGGTGTCAAACTAGTAGTATCATAAAACATTAATTCTAGCAGTTTATATTAATCTATATAATTCCTAATAGAACTTTATCTGCTACTTATTATTTATTTATGCAGGAAATTAACAATTAATAGTAATTGAAAAATAATCAATTACATAATTAGTACAAGATATGTACTCCGTATGTTAAATAATCTCTTTGAATTTTTTCGACAGCAATCGAACCACCTGCATGCCATTAAATTTTATAAACACGGAGAAATCTTGAGTTGAAACAATAGAAGTATCTCGTCTTTGAGCAAAAAATATATATATTTGGTGTGAAATCAGGTATTATGCTAATCTAATAAACCAGGTGTCATATTAACTACAAGATAGCCGAAGGGAGAAAAAATTGAAGTAGGTGACCAGCATGGGGGTGGTTCGAACCAGCATTCCAGCGGATGATACAGTTAATAAGCTGTAATTTTTCAAAACATAAACAAGACAAGCGAATGCAATTAGAAGCTTTTTTTGCCCCGTGGAGAAGACATTACATCTGAACCAATTACTACTTAAAGATATAACTTCTAATTTTAGGGTGAATTTTAGTTTGCTGAGTTGCACCTTATTTCCTCGTACAAATCTACAAAATGAATACAGACAGTTAGTTCGCGAATACACTCTTTAAAATACGCAACCTTTAACTAGTAAGAAAAATGCAACAACGAAAACGTAAAAGGCTTCAATAACATTGATTTACTTATAAACTATATATTATTAAAACTCTACCTTGCGGCCTAAGCGTCACGCTCACCATCGAGAATAATTTCATTTTAATTATATTTTATTATTTTTATTCTCAAGAAGACATTTTTTAACTACGTTATTATCTTAATCTACCACACCCGTACTCATTTTCAACATAACTTTGACACCAACGTAATGCTTCTGTTTTCAAAACAGAATTTTCTATAAAACAATTTTGATTTGCTTATATATTTATTTTAGTTCTGATTTTATTTTCTTTTGTGTTTTTCTTTTGGAATAATTATTTTAAAGGTGCAAGTCCAGGTAGTACTAATAGTAAAAGCGCTCTCGAAGCTGCAATGGCAGCCACCCTGGCCGCAATGAGTGGTTCAAAGAGAACAGGTGAGGACACATATATAAAAAACCAAATAATCTGGAAAAGGGCTAAAGGTGTGCTGGGTTTTATTCTTACGCATTTCTACTACTTTCCATATTGATTAACAACAGCTTTTTAATCATTGAATCATTGTTTTTAATAAAATTCTTAACACATTTAATTATTTTTGTACATTTATTCATGATTGAAAAGTAATTTATTTTCTATTTTAATAAAGTAACATCGACAGTATTTTAGTTAAGCTCATTTCTCTCTTAAAATGAAGAGCACCGCATATGCCTCTATGCATCTGGTTATGTGAGCTTTCTTGCTTTTAATAAAAAAATGTTATATTTTCTTATGTATATATGTTCGAGTTTATGTTACGACTGCCATCATTTCTCGTTTTCATACTATCCTTTTCCACCAGTCTCGTTCTCTGGGATCCTTTGCGTCAATAGCCCCATCTACTCCAAGGTGGGATATATACTCCGTAAATTAAATTTGTTTATTATTTATAAAAATAAACATTTAAGAGTTTTATGTAATGGTAGTAATTCACGCGGAGAAATAATACTACCCGTTTAATGTTCTGAAACGGGTAGTATTATTTCTTCGCTGCGTTTTTATTATTACTTTTGCTTATTCGATCATATCTAAAGATTTTCTACTTCCTTAATTCAATTTTAGCTATTGATAAGTTACTTGTAAGCCAACTTAGTATTTATAATTACGTCAGTATCTGTTCCTGAAACGGATTGCTTAAAATGTGTGAGTTTTGATTGCATTCCCTGAAGACGAATTATGATAGTAAACTGCAAAGGAACAACTTAGTTTAAATAGTTTGGTGATTGTTATGTTTATTATGTATTTGAAATGTGGGTTCTTGTTGCTTATCTGTTTCAAATGGTGGGCTTATTGCTAATGTTTGTAAATTTGTAATTCTTGAAAAATATTTAATACGGTTCAAGGACAAGCTCCATTTATTTTCCATATAGGTAAATGAGATTCTAACAATAGGTATTTAATTAGAGAACGGTACACCGGATAATGGATTTGTTGCTGCCACAACACCAGTTCCTACTACTCAGTCGGATGTTACACCTACTAGAGTCACTAATTCGCCTTCGTTAACTGATGTTCCAGTAGTGGAACCTGTTACTAAACCCATTCCAAATAATATCAATGGTAAATAGATATCTTTTTAATGCTGGATAAAATTTTGTTGTTGATTATCTGGTTATAAATAATTATTTTTTAAGCGAAAAATGCGGCACCTGTCTACAAAGATAAGAAAGAAATGATGGATGCGTTTAAAGAAATGCTTAAAGAAAATAACATTCCATCAAATTCGACGTGGGAGCAATGTATTCGTATTATTCAGAATGATCCAAGGTAACTTATTTGTTGCGCCTGCATATCCAACTTATTCCAGATAAAAAGAACTGTTAACTAAAAGTTACAAACTTTTATTATATTTTAGATATAATGTTTTGAAAAGGCTCAACGAACGGAAACAAGTGTTTAACGCTTATAAAACGCAAAAACAGAAAGATGAAAAAGAGGAAAACCGTTTACGTATGAAGAGAAGCAAAGAATTATTGGAAGAGTTTCTTTTGAATACTGATCAAATTACGTCGACTACGAAATATTATAAATGTGATGAATTATTTTCTAAATTAGAGGTAGATTTAATAGATATAATATGTCTAACAAAAAAATTTGAGTTCTTCTTTAGCTGTGTCAAAACTTAGATTAGATCAGGATATAGTGATCTACCATCTGCGGAAATTATTAGAATTATGTTCAAGTTAAATACAGCGGAAGATAATTTTTTTATAGAAAATAAATTATTTAAAAATATTATTCAGATTATTATGAAGGAACTAATTATTAAAAGCTAATTCAGAGTTTGAAAGACGTATATAATATTTTATCAATGTTTTTTATGACAGGTATGGACTAATGTTATCGATGGCGATCGGCGCGACATTTATGAAGATGTTATGTTTACATTGGCTAAGCGCGAGAAAAAGGAAGCAAAATTGCTCAAACAGCGGAATATGCTTAAATTGTCCGAAGTCTTAGAGAATATGTCCGATGTGTGCTACGATACAACTTGGAGTGAAGCACAAGCGATGTTATTGGGTAATAGTGCGTTTAAGAATGACGTTAATCTTTTGGGTGAGTTGCGCATTATATAATGCGTTCCATTATATAATCAATTCCTAAATCTTTAATTGGAGGGAATTTTATAACGTCAATTGAGAAAATATGTTTGCAGCAATGGATAAGGAAGATGCGCTGATAGTATTTGAGGAACACATTCGCCAATTGGAGAAAGAGGAACTCGAAGAGAAAGAGCGTCAAAAGAAACGTCAAAGACGCCAGGCACGTAAAAATCGTGATCAGTTCCTTGTTTTATTAGACACTTTACACGAGGAAGGAAAATTAACGTCGATGTCGTTATGGGTCGAATTGTATCATATTATTTCTGCTGATGTACGATTCTCAGCGATGTTAGGTTTGAATGCATTTAAAACTAATTAAATTTCGTATAATGTTTAAATGTATTTTATTTCAGGTCAAAGTGGGTCAACACCTCTAGATTTATTCAAATTCTATGTAGAAGATTTAAAAGCACGCTTCCATGATGAGAAGAAAATCATCAAAGAGATATTGAAAGATCGTGATTTTGATGTCAGAGTAAATACAACATTTGAGGAATTCGCAACGGTTGTATGCGAGGATAAGAAAAGTGCCACATTAGATGCGGGCAATGTTAAGTTAACGTATAATTCATTTTTAGAAAAAGTAAGTTCACATGTTAATTTATTTGTTTCATTTGGTTTGAATCTTTATTTTCATTTTGTTTCTAATAGGCTGAAGTAAAAGAGAAAGACCGATTGAAAGAGGAATCTAAACGTCTGAAAAAACTTGAATCGAATTTCAAAGGCCTGTTGAGAGATTTGAGTATCGATTATGAGATGTCATGGGATGAAGTTCGAGAGAAATTGAATAATCAAGAGGAATTTTTAGCGTTCGCTACAGAAGATGAACGTATGAAAGTCTATAAAGTGAGTACAAATCTCTTTATATTTGTGGGAAAGTGGAGAAATATAGATGTTTCATTTGTTCTGGTGATATTATAGATAATTTTTTATTGCAACCAACACAACAGATCTTTTACAATTATCATTCCACCCTCCATTTCGCTCTTCATCCCTGACAGGACGTGATGGCGCTTCATGTACGCGTCACTGAACTGGTGCCTCCAAATCCACCGGTTTAAACATCTGGGCTGCTTCTAATAGGGATTTTCCCATTAGTAGTTGTTCTAGTCATCATGTCAGTGATATGCCTATTCTTCTTTTGTCGTTTACCTTGCCTACCACCATCAAATTCTCCATCGTGTCTGTTTCTCTGACGATGTCTAAATAGGGAGAGGAGATAAGGTTGGTAGATTCATTGAAGAAGTAATGTCTTAATGCCAAGCTCTTCCAGGACTGAGATATTCCTGTTGATTGTTTTAACAACCACTTTTCAGCAGCATAAGTTGCATTGAGAAACATTGACGAGTTAAAGATAGTTACACAATTAAAAATATCTCTCAAATGGGCTAAAATATGGTTGAATTCTTGTGATTTCATTTCTCCAGTTAGATCACAGTCTCGTTCTTTAGAAAGGCTTTGATTTCACGCAGTTTAAATAAGCGCGTTAAAGTATTCCCGTGTGATAGCCAATGGACTTCAGTATGGAAAATCAAAACCGAATGTCCTAAATTTTAAATTTCTAAATTCTTCACAAAATTCCAAGATGGCAGCCGCGTCATGTGCATGTTGTGAGAAGCGTTTTTTAAAATACGATGAATATGTAGACTCTATAAAGTGTAAAAAGAAATATCACAGTGTTTGTGAAAATATAACAATAGAAAAACTTGTTGAAATGAGAGTAAACAGTGAAATTGAAAAATGGTGGTGTAATCTGTGTTTAAAAGAAAGTGAGATTATGTCCCGGGAAATTGTACCATCACCTAATGTAAAGATAACAAATGGAACAAACATGCCATCAAGTGACTCAATACCCTTTAAAGGCTTCGACATCAGTTCAAACTCAGCAAACATTGATATTACTGTTGATACTGATACTGGAGGTAAGTGAAATTGATCCTGGTAATAGTACAGAAACGAAACAACAAATACTACAATTAGAAAACGCCTACTTAAAAAAACTTGTAACCAGCAGCAAAAACAAAATGCCGCTGGACCAAAACCAGCTTTTGCAAGAGTACAATAAGTGCTTAAAATACATTTTAGAATGCAAGCAATATGAGGGCTTCCCACTTAACAATTACACAAAAGAACCCAAAAAAGTGCATAAATAAAACAACTCCAAAATTGTCTACGGTGAGACCTTCCCCGAACTATCGGCAACAAGTAGAATAATACCAACAACCGCTAATATACACTCAGCTCATCAAAAACCTACATATGAACAAAATAAACAAAAGAATAAAATAACACGGTCGAACTAAAGCTCGTTTTCAATAATCAACAGTAAACTCGGTTTTCAATAATCAGCAGCATAAACCACCGGACAAAAACCACGAGGTAGCAACAAGGAAACCACTAACAACAACAGGCAGATCAATATCAACAAATGATACTGTGAGGCCCAAGATTACTGCTCCAGATGAAACAATGGACAAAATGGACCCGCCGAAGTCAAAGGAAGCAGACAATGAAAGATGACAAATTGTTCAAAACAACAAACGTCGAACACTAAGAAATAAACCCACAGCAGAAGATAATGCAGTAAACACTCCAATAAATGGTATCTCGAGGGTTACACATCTACTTGTCTTCAGATTTAACCCAGATGTATCTGTCAAAGTGTCAGTAAATTTAGGAGAACTTGAAAAAGCAGAGAATCCAAGCATCTGGCCGAGGGTCGTATGCATCTATCCTTTTCTATACAGAATAACGAACAGAAGAAATTAAAAAGACGTTCTCTAAAACAAACTTAATCAACGAACATGAACCACATATTTTCAACATAAAAGTTCAGTATACCAACATAGATTCTTTATTGCCTAAGTTCAATGAACTCCTAGCAACAGTAAATGTGGACAAACCCGTTATCTTAATAATAACTGAAATATGGCTAAACTGCGTAATTCCAGATAGTCTCATTTCTATTCCAAATTATACAATCATAATGTAACCATGGATGGAGGTGTGTGTATACTTAGTCAATAAATTTCAAGGTACCACACTTAATATATTATGCATAGAGAGGACCTGAGTGAATTTCCATCAGTAGCAGTATATAT
>WYDF02300064.1:0-15646 GCA_009867245.2 Adranes taylori
GAATAAAATATATTTGATCTGTTTTTGGACCTGGTAATTCTAGTACATCCTCACCTTTTACGCGTATAAAATATTTTGCATGTTATTGAAAATTGTCGGACGATCAGTCTGAAGCGGCTCCTTCCGAGAAAATTTGTATAAGAGGAGCCAAAATGCTAACATTTTTAAATCGACTAAAAAAAATTGAAATCTACAAATAATATCTACGATCAAATCATAAACATCAATCATATTCAACGCAGCGTATCCTTCTGCAGACTAATTTGAATTTCTCATTTTCATTTCTTTGCTTCTTTTTCTCACATTTCGTTTATAACTTACCGTTCTACTATCCGTGTGTTCGATGCATAAACGAGGAGGACGCCGTGAGAGGAGTTGCTGCAAAAGTCGTTCACAAGGGAACAACTAAACCGTAATAATGACCCTTAAGAGGTTCATTCGCCTACGTTGCCCACGGACGCTGCGCCTTGTGCTAGAGCTATCAGAGTCAATTCCAGAACCAAGTCAACCCCCAGATTCATCATCATCAGGTGCTGTTGGGGGTTCGCCGATTCCCCCCAACAGCACCTGCCGATGTGACACTCCCACCAACTCCAGAAAGAGGATGGCTCTAACAGCTACTCAGAAAGATCAGCGGCGCTGCCTATTCCGGTATTATTTCGGCGACAACGTGTAAGATTCAGTAAACGCCATACAATCATCCTCATCCCACATATCGCCATTTTTCACAATTTCAAATGAACGTAAGCTAACTAACTGGTTATATCTTAATATATGAATTTTTGTTTTCAGATTTGTGGCGACTATTCTTATCTTGAAATTATTAACTAATGGGGTAAGTTTAATGTATATACATTTTCTTCGTTTAATTTATTTTAATTCGTTCTTTTTTACTAATAAAACAGTCCTTATAGTTAGGAAGAATTCAAATTGTAGGCAAAACGTTCCAAAGCTAAACCGCATAAATAATTTTAATATTAAACAAATGAATGTATGGATTTAATGAATATAAAGAACTTACAACGCAATTGATAAATCTAAGAAATAGTCCAAAGCTCTTTGGATGGACACTATTTGACGACAATCTCATGTTTTTGTTGTCCTCCCGAAATGTGTGCCTATTGCACGGCTTGATGGTTACATCCGTCAGTACATATATTTTGTAACAAAGTTACTTATAAAATAAAAGAAAAATAAAAATAATTCGGGACACCTATGTAGAATAAGATTCCACATATAGAAATGTCTGTCCGTATGTATTATTTTATGTATTAAATAAATAAATACTGATGGGATACCCTTTTCCTATCCTAATTTTAAAACAAATATGTCATAACAATTTTTTGAGATTAGTAAATATATTGGAAAATTAATTAGCGCTATAAAAAAATTAGAAAGTGTTATTAAATTTATTTTTCCATTGTATTTAAATTAAAAGATTATTTGAAACGTCTTTGTAATAATTACGTGTCAATTATTCTGATTTATAAATGTACACAAATATGTTAATGAATAGTAATCGCCGTGCGCTATGAAATGATTTAAGTAGGGATTTTTGGGATGCATATCCTGCCACATGTTAGAGAGAGAGAGAGAGAGGGAGAGAGAGAGAGAGAGAGAAATAATCTTTGTCCTTAGGTTTTAACGCACGTAAGAGTGCATGAATAGTCGCTAATGTATCTGATCATTGGTACGAAATAAAACAAGTAATATTATATCTTCTAATTTCTGTTCTCCGTGTATTGCGTATTGTTATGATAGTCCTTATGCATGTCATGCATGTGTGTTTGAGTAGCTTCATTCTATCATATTCCCGCAACCACTTTCCTGCATACTAAAGTGTATGCTACTTATACAACAGCCACGTCAGTTCAAATTGCAACGTTGCATACATACTAAGCTAGTGATAGTCACTTGTCATTCACTAGCATTAGTTCTTAATGCAACGCTGCGCGCCTATAGTACCTACCTTGTCTCACCGTTTAAACTATGAGTGCATATTATTGGTGTAACTAGTGGTAGTCACTGGAATATAGGAGCGTTAGTTCTTAATGCAATGCTACGCGCGCTCATGGTGTATACTACTAGTGAAACTAGTGACATCCGCTTGATATACAGTCATGTCAGTTCTTAAGGCGGTATAGAGTCATGTCAGTTCTGACATTGTGTGTTTGAAATTACCGGTATTTTCCACTGCTTACCGTATTATTATTTTGTCACCGCATTTCAATTTAGCTTTATAAGCACCGCTAATATTTCGCTAAGGGCCGTTTTTTTATTATTATTATTGCACTACCGTTTTGCTATGAACCGTTTTGATTTGATTATAATGTTGTTTTGGTACCATTTAATATAAGCCTGAATAGCGCTTATTTCAATTAACATTCATTCATTTGATTTATTATTAGTATTTAATGGAAATATTTTTTCTTTCTCTAATTGGTTATTTTGTGTTGAAGAACAATACACGGTTTTGTTAAAACTAATTCTGTTTTACTTATTAATATTAAGTTCAGTTATAGGTAGCCGCAAGATCTAGGACACCTGGTTAACTTTCCACTGAGTGTACTTGAGCCCTCAGAAAGCTTCTGAGGACCGGAACAACAACATCAGTTCGAAGTGCGGTTTCACTTTGTATGGACCTGGCCCCCGAGAAGATTCTTGAAGACCGAATTATTCTAATATTTATTTGCGCCATCATTGTGACAAACGCTTCGGAACCACATTAGCAGCATGCCGAATGCGTGTTCTGTTAGCATATGTATCTATACGAGATAGATGTCACAATTTCCCAACGTTGCCATCAGCATCCAGACAGGAATTTACTTTGAAACCAGTGTCAACTAATTTTAATTTTCTTTCTATGTAAAAAATATAATTTTTTTATCAACATTGGAAACATTTCATAGTTTATGTCAAATGAAAATGTATACTTTCACTAATAATCTTAAGAATATAGTTTCTTTTTGTATGAGGTAACCCGAATCACAATCAAAACTCAGCATGACTGTGAATGTTAGCGCAAAAATTCTGTGAGCTTGGCGCGCTCACGGCGTATTTCATATATATACATATTTCCAGCGACACAAAAATATATTTAAAATTATTGAGGCGTTAAAATTTGATTTAGCATTAAACTTTATACGCGATTACGCTATTGTCCCGGAAAAGTTCAGATGACATATTCTTCTTGGTATGTCCTTTCTTTGCTCACATAATTTTTTGAACTAGATATTTAAAAATGAATAAAAAAAAAGAAAACGCAGGATTAAAACTTTAGAAACGAAGACAGAAAAATTTAAGTTCTACTAAACTTTAAGCAAAGGTGAATATACATATCGTAGGAATGGAATTTATCGGTCTGAATATTAGATTAAGTCTTTTCAGTTGAATTTAATCAGAGAATGGTCTGTAATTTAATTTTTGTCATCTTTAATTGTGAAACAAAATAAAAGAAAATTTAGATGAGGTCTTGAGTTCCTTATTTCAATTTCGTCATTTCACCTTCCATCTTAAGTTTATTAATCCCTGGAAATTTACTTACACTCTCTTTACTCGCGCTTTCTGCAATAACACCTGCAGTATCGTGTAGCTTGGTGTACCGTAGCTTGCTAAGACAACAAATGTCTTAAAGATGGCTTGTATCGTAACGAGGAAGGATATCGCCTTCTAAACTTTGCGTCCGATGCTACTATAAGAAGATGCTGAAGATCCTTTATAAATACTTGGTTAAATGACGACATACATCTTGCACAAGTCTTTTTTTTAAACATTTGTTGTGATAGCTGGTATTACTTACCTATTAAAATTAATTATATATGGTTTGGTGGCTATAAAATCAGAATCACTTTACATTCGATTTATATTGGCTGTGTGGACCTTTCCACATGAACGAGAAAGAACGTGGCTAAGAGTTCCAATGGCGAAATTGTCCGTATTCATTGTGTAATATCTATTAGATCTATCAATGTTGCCTAATCTCACATACTTCTTCTCAATAAGATGTTGTAATACCTATGTACCATCAACTGACACAAATCGTCACATACCCATTTCATCTACCTGTATGTAATGTGAGTTGCATTCAAAAAGTTAATATCCATAATATAAAATTCAATTCTTTCATCAGCTCGGCTTGTAGCGTAGCGAGGAAGGTCGTGGCTTTCTAAATGTTGCGTCCAATGCTACTATAAGAAGATGCTGAAGATTCTTTATAAATAATAGGCAAAATGACGTCATACATCTTGTACAAGTAGTTTTTTAAGACATTTTCTGATTAAATTGTCCAAATTCTAGTTAAGATTGTTGGTGCGTAAAAAAACGAATTATTCAAAAACTGAATTAGTAGATATGATTTTCATATTGGGTGCATCCGAAAGGAACCAGATTTTGGTGAGTAAATTTATAGGGAAAAATATCCAGAAAGGAGATATCCGGAAAGAGAGTTTTCCTGTAGCTAATGAGAAGATTTGTAGAGACTGGAAATGTATGTTACATTAAAACCAAGAGGCCTAAAAGGGCAACAAATAAAGAAAATTAGTTAAGTCATAGAATAGAAAGCCATAGGTGACAATAGAATGTCAATTACAGAAAATCGAAATGTAAGTCAAAGAAATATCTGTGAAAATACCGGTGTAAATAAAGGATCTGTTCAACGAATTTTGAAAAAAAATCGATTGCACTCTTACCATATTCAATTACATCAAGAGCTTACAGAAGAGGATTTTGACAGACGTGGTGTATTTAGTAACTGGGCCAGTCAGAAGTTAGAAGAAATTCATTTTTTGTTTCTATCTTTATTATTTTCTGACGAGGCAAATTTTCACAAAAACGACTCCGTAAACAAACATAATTTTTATTATTATGCAATTGAGAATCCGACAAGTGGACCGGCGGAATAGATGGATCGTCAATGTCTGGGGAGGGATTATTGGCGAGTATATTATAGGACCGTATTCTTTCCAAAATCATACAGTATACAAAATCAAGTGCGCCAATATTCTAATAAATCTTACAAAACGAATTACCTCAATTATTGGTAAATGTTCCTCCTGAAATTCGAGAAAACATGTGGTTGCAGCACCACCGTATAATTCTATTTTTGTACGAGATTACCTTAATAACACGTATCCCGAGAGATGGCTGAGAGATGGCTGGTCCTGTAAAATGGCCGGCGAGGTTACCCGATATTACACATCTCGATTTCTGCTTATGGGGATATGTAAAAGAAATGGTATATGCGGAACCTCCAACAACAGCAGAAAACATGAAGCAGAGGAGTATTAACGCCTTTGGAAGCATAACATCTCAACAATTAAGAAGAGTGCAGATGGAGTTTTTAAACAGAATAAATCTTTCTTTGCACCAATGGGGGAGACAGTTTGAGCATTATTTACCTCAGGTTTTGTTTGATTCTATTTAGAAGTAGTTTTTGTCAAAACTATTTACTAGAATTATCTAGTCAACAAAACCTAACAAAAGAATTCCAATGGCAGTCACTGAAACATCGCATCTTCCGGAACACTAAGAGGTGACATATAGAAGAATAAATACATTAACACCAAGGAAAAATTCAGAATATATAAAACCATCATTTGCTACATACTGACATATGCCATTGGAAGAAGAACCGAGACGAACGTGAAAAAACAGAAAGCACCCTCCACTGAGATTAAACTCCTAGGTTCAATAGCTGGTAATTCAATAGCTGGCATTAAATTATTTCTACACACTACGTGACAGGTAAACCAGCGAGTTCATAAGACAAAAATACAAAGTACAAAACATAGTCAATTAGAGTCGGGTTAGAAAGAGAGAGTGAAATAGCCATCTCAACAGGATGGAAGCGGGAAGTCTAACTACCATTTATAAAAGCAGAAGATCTATGGGAAGAAGACCGCTTGGACAACCACCCATGAGATGGGCCGAAAATTAGATATACTGATCCATCGGAAATATGTAGTAGGCAGACAAACAGGAAAAATCCTAGTCACTTGTAAACAACGAAAAAGAAGAGGAAGAATTTTTTTGTGTCTGGAGCAAACTTACCAGAGGCCTTCGTTTATCCAAATCCTCCAAAATATTATTTCTTATCTTGTCGTTTTTATATTTAGAGCCGTTTGAATGCGGTTTTTATGAAAAAAAACATATACCTTTTCGATCATCTCTGAAGTATGGGCTGGTAAGGAATGCGTTCTTCGACTGCAAGTGATTTTTTTCCTCCTCAAAAAAAAAAAGAGAAACGTATATGCCACGAAAGAACATTTAAACTACTTAATCAGTCAACACTATTAACTAATTTCTACCAAGCTTTTGTTGAATTTGATAATTTTTCGTTCCCTAGTACGTCTCTTGAAAATTTCTACATAATATTGTTTTAGAAAAAATGTTATATAGAAATAAAAACAGGAAGGAAAAAAGAGTATTAACTCATTTACGGATTTCCGGGCATAATTAAAAGTTTATACTTAAAAGATATTTTAGTACGTATACTTGTGAACGTTGTTTTCAAATTTTGTAATGGTTTTAAATGAAATAGGAAATAAATGGGCCAGAGTTCTATATAATTGTCTTTTGTCCTGGAAAAAGACACAATTCCTTTCATAATTACTTTCTTCTCATTTTAAGGCTTTATTAAATAATAAAACAAAACATTATATACCAAATCCTTTATTTACAACTTTCTATTATACAATTATGACTCTTTCGTATATTATTTATAAATAGGAACATAAACAATATATATACTATACACAATTTGTTAATTAGAATCCTATGAAATTTCACATATTTCAGTCTCCAAAACTAAAGCCGTCCGTACACGTATTATTTAATGATGATAATAAATTTTATAAGTCTAACATCTTTAATATAAATTTATTTGCTTTGTTAAAGGCCAGTCAATAATAATTTCGTTTCTTAAGTATTAAGTACTAGTTGATATCTGATAAAAATATTTAATTAATATTAAAACCAAACAGGTAATTTACTATGCTAAATTAAATAAACAAATTACAACATATTATTCTAACATAAATTACGTGTTCATTATTCTTTAGTGCTAGTTACAAATCAATAACACAGATTTCTATCTAATCTGGGTCTTCCATAATTCATAAATAAAGACATGCAAATTAGTTATTGTCGTTTTGTTAACAAAACAAGAAATGGACCGAACATTTTGGCTTACAACGCAATTGAAAAGCAGAATAAAATTCTCCTCCATGTTTGTAGAAAGAGAAAATAAACGTAGATATCCTCTAATTCAGGGGTGCTTAAAGCGTCGCTCTCGAAGAAATTTTAAGTCGATCCCGAGAAATTCAAATAAAAAAAATCTTTTCAACAAAAGTACTTATTATTTATCCTCTCTATTGCTATTTATATTGTTTTAATAATAAAACAATTTACCAAAATACAAAGTTTAGTTAGTCCCCTTTGGTGATAATGATGCATTTTATTATTGTTTAATGAACATACACTTTACGCGCAAGCAAACTATCTATCAATATTTAACAGTAAGTTGTTTGTAAGTTGAAATTATTCCGAGAGATGCCACCGTCTGATTGTTACTGAAGTGAGGAACAACACTCTATTTTTAGAAAAGGCAGCCAGTACAGAGTTGTTTGTCTGCCATATTGGTTTGCGTAACATTGTTATTGTATTTATATACAAAAACTTGACAAGGAAGTGTGTTTGATTATATGTGTGTTTGAAAATTATTATGCATACGTATGTTAATATTTTCTAGCTGACGGTGTGTCTTCTTTTGTGCAAAATAGTTGTTACAAGAGCAGCAGACAGCTTATTTCAAAATAACAAAAATAAAACTGAGATTGTTAATGCTATCGATGACATGCAACTTTCCAGACAAACTGTAATAGGACGAATTGAAACCATGGCAATTGTCTTGGCAATTTGTCTTGGCATGGCAATTGGCCACGGCAATTGATCACAGCTTAAACGGGATTTTAAAATCTATTCATGGTTTTCACTTCAGTTTGATGAATCTACTGACAATTGCGACATGATCCAGCTTAGCGTATTTGTACGCTTAGTATTTCCTGATTCAAGTTCGAAGGAACAATTTGTTAAAATCCTGTCATTGAAATAACGAACCAGTTCCCATTAAGAAGCTCGTTCCCATTACTACAGATGGTGCTCCTTCTATAACTGGTTATGAAAATGGATTTTTAGCATTTTACAACAGAGATATAGATTTTCTTAATTTTATAACATACCACTGCATAATTCATTAACAACCATTATGTGGTAAAAGATTGAACTTTGATGATTTTATGAATGGAGTGATTAAAATAATTAATTCGATCCGGGCGAAAGCATTACTATTTCAGTCATTCTTAGAATACGTTGATGCAGAATACGCTGATCTACTTCTCCATAATTCAGTAAGATGGTTGAGCAAAGGTAAAGTTTTGGAATGATTCCGGAAGCTTCTACCATATATAAAAGAATTTCTTGACGAATGAAAAGATCCTAATGCTATATTATTTCACTACAAGATTTGGCTGCAAAAATTGGCATTTTTAACGGATCTAACAACAAAATTAAATGAATTAAATCTGGATTTGCAAGGAATAAACAAAACAATAACAGAAATGATTTCTTGGTATTGTGGATATCTCAAATTAATAAGAAAGATTTGAAACATTTCTCGAATTTAAAAGACGAAATGGGATCAAATATAGAAATATGTGATTACCAACAATTTGGTAATATTTTGCAAAACATTTTCTGGAATTTAAACAAAAATTTGCAGACTTTGAAGTAATTTGTCCAATAACTTCATTTTTATCTTCACGATTTGCTAAAATAAATAGAGATAATATGGCGGTATTAATCGGAGAAAAATTTAGTATGGATGTAGATAGTTTAGAAGTGCATTTGATTAAATTACAAAGCGACATTAGATTGAAATCGCGTGATCAATTTGATATATGGAACTTTATTACCATTGAGAAATATCCACTACTAAAAGATGTCTATCTCAGAATACATTTATGTTTTGGATCATTTTCATATTTGAATTATGTAAAGTCTAAATGCCGTATACCTATGACTAAAAATCATCTTGATGATTGCTTACGATTAGCTGTAAGTAATTATGAACCTGAATACTCAAAAATAATTGATGATATTCAATGTCAATCATCTCATTAAATAAAGTTTTTGTTTCAATGAAAACCATTTTTTATTTACTAAATATTACTAGCAGGGCAATTCTCATTTGGTCGATCGCCATTGGTTTGGAAAAAAAGTAGCTCTTTGAGTCGAAAAGCTTCAGCACCCGTGCTCTAATTCCTTTTGTACACAATAGCCATTACGATGATCTCAGGGTTTTACGAGTTTTTTCAAACGACCTTTAAATAACGTTACAATTTAAGTATAATGTGACATTTGTTATTGTTTAAATAATTGCAACTCCAAATAAGAGCCATTCGCTTGTCTACAGTATGTGTTCAAAAGATCAATTGCTGAAAAAATGGAAATTTCACGTTAAGAATTTGGTTGGATGATTTTTTAGATTTGTACTAAATCAACAACAATACGTCGAAATTCCTCGGCCAACGTGCAATAATGAAGTAGATTCATCAAAAAAAAAAACTCCATAAAGGGTTTGTAGAATTTCGTCGTCATCATGCAATATTGAATTTCATCAAGGTTGATCAAAATCGGTTATTCTAAAAAGTATCTGTGCTGTACGTAATATGATAGTCATCTGTGATAGAAACGTCTTAAGACTGCAGTACGTTCAATATTACATGAATATTTAGATGCGAAAAATATCTGTTCCCAATGAATTCCACATATTTTCACTGTAAATCACAAAGGGCTCGTGTTAATTAGTACATAGAAGTGCTCAAAACATTCGATAAAAGAATTACGAAATATATACACCACATTGTTACAGGTGACGAAACTGGGATATATTCTTGCTTGAGTGTCAAGTCAACTGTTTGGATGTTCTAAGATGAACCGAATATAACAGAAGTTGTACGTTCACGAAGCGCTTTAAAGAAACAGTTGCTTGCTGCTTCTGACTTAATGGACATGCCGTAACCACGGCTGCAAGAGGATAGCAGAATAGTAAATGCTGAATGATTTACAAGAATTTGTTTTCCAGAAATCATTAAAATCAAGAGAACCAACCGAGAATGTGGTGGATGAGGAATTAGTTGCTAGACCGAGTACAACTACTACTTTCTCTTTGGTTAAAGAGAAAGTAGTAGTTGAACGAAGCTTTCAGGGAATGTGGATTGGTTGAAAAAGAACTAGTCCAACAGGAAGTATTTGTCTACCAAAACAAACTTTTTCAGAACAGAAACAAAAAGTTACAAAAACTGCTACGATATCTGATCTACTCATAAAAATTTACTAATTCCAGAAATGCACAAGTCGAAAGAAGAGGAAGATTGTGCATGAAAATGCCAACATACTATCAACTGAGAATTTGAAGGAAATAACGTAGTATTAATGTCTCATTGCCCGTAATCTTTTGATTTATCCTATGTTCCTATATTTTTTGATTTTTGCGGAGTAATCCTGTATAAATCATAACATCCTTTCAAATTAGTAAACTTCCTACAGGCACTTTCCGCGTACTCCTACTGATATTAACGGTTTTTGCAAGTGAAGTAACCTTCTGATTGACACCCTGTGACTTGTAATAATAACTAAATAATTGCAGAAATGTCTGAAATTCTGATGAAAGCGCAAAAAAATTATCACTGTGTTGCCAAAGCAGACTGTAAAAACGGAGTTAGTGAACTTGCGATGGATTAAAAAGAAGTTGGAGTAGTAGACGAACATAGTGGTGAACGAGGAATTAGCGGCTAGACAAAGTAGAAGACCTTCGGTTAAAGAGAAAGTAGTAATTGAACGAAGTTTTGAAAGGTTGGGGATTGGTTGCACAAGAACTACTGGCTGAATCTGTAGTGAAGTGTTAAAGACTCTAAGTCCAACAGGAAGTGTTTGTCTAGCAAAACAAAGTTTCTTGAAGCAAACAAAACAAAAACGTTAGAGAAACTGATACGATATCTGATCTACTCCTTACAAAAATTTACTAATTACAGAAAAGACCAAGTTGATTGAAGGGGATGAAAAAAACCGAGAATTACGACATGAATTACAACATCATAAACTACGACTACCTCATAAACTACCTCGAATTTCTTTGGCTAACGTGCGGTACTGAGGTATTAATGAACATGTTTGGAAATGATAGTCACCTGACATTCAAATTTGCATGAATATGTGAAAATATCTGTTCCCGATGAATTCCCCATATTTTGACTGAAACGCGAAAACGGCTTCTACAGAAGCCATAATTAGTGCAGCAAAGTGAGCCAAACATTTGATAAAGGAACTATAAAATCTATACAGCATATCGTTATAGATAACGAATCTGGGATATATTTTTGCTTGGGTGTCAAGTCAATTTTTGCTTGGGCGGGTTGGATGTTCTAAGGTGAACCGAATCTAACAAAATTTGAATGTTATTGAAGCACTTTAATGAAACAATTGCCTGTTACTTTTGTTGTACTGGACCACGGCTGCAAGAGAATCGAAGGATAGTGAATGATGAATAGTTTATAAGAACTCGTTTAGCAGCGATTATTGAAATTAAGAAAGCCAACCGAAAATCTGGCAATATGTTTTATCATGAAAATATCAACAGAAGCCATCAATTGAGAATTTGAAAGAATCAGTATACTATTATTGTCCAATTTCCCGTATTCTTTTGATTTATCTTGCGTTCCTATATTTTTTGAGTTTTTTTCGGAGTAATCTTGTAAAAGTCAACAATTTTTCAAATTAGTAAACGTCCTAGTAACATATTTTGCTATCAACGACTTTTGCAAGTGAAGGAACCTTTTTATGGACCACGCTGTGACTTGTAATAGTAAGTACATCACTGCAGAAATGTCTGACATTCAAATGAAACCGCAAAATATTTATCACAATGTTGTCGATGGCAAATCAGACTGTAAAAATGCACTTAATGAACTTGCGATGGAATAATTAGAAGTTGAACTAGTAGCTGGACCTAGGAAGGATTAGTTGCATAAGAACTACAGTCGGAGTCTAATATAGGAGTTTAAACTCTATAAAGTCCGACAGGAATATTTGTCTACCAAAATTTTAACTTTTTTAAAGAAAAGGAACAAAACTAAAAAGGTGTAACGATATCTGCTTCTTATAAAAATTAACTAAATATACAAAATAAGAAATTGAAAAAAGAAGATGAAAGGAACGGGATTAGAGAACCTTCCATCAAAAGTAAAACGAGAATGGCAATGCATAAGATTGAAATAAGGCCGAAATTAAAACGATAATGAAAAATAGACTAGATATTTAAAATACAATTGCGATTGCGCGTGTTAAGGCGAGAAAGATGATGCATTTGAGTCCAAAGTTTGGAAATCCTTACAACTACATAATAAAACCAAACAATAAAAAGAAAAGAAAGACAATTGGAACTTATAAATCCTATTGGGTTATATAAATTTTATTGTTATATGTTTTTATAACGTTCGTGCTGATAGAAATTCACCAAACCTTATTTCCACTAATTAGTAACAGTTGGATACGGTTCAAACGCCTAGTTTGCTCAGTAAGGCCTGGCGCATTTATGATTCCGATTACGTATTTGATTGAATGTATTAAAATATTGGTGAATGCTTCGGGGTCGATTGACTGAGAAAATCCGAACCATTCACCATTCCGCTTATCCGACAAACTTATTTGATGTAATGTATTGAAACATTGGTGAATGTTTAGGGCCGAATTCTGTTTAGGGGCCGAGACATTTTTGCTCATTGTTCGTAGATCCTTGTGTATCGTCCTGTTGATAAGAATGTGAACAAATATTTTGACGTTATTTTTATTTAATTTTATTATTTAACGCTAAATTTCACTAGATCGTTTAAAATGTCACTAGATTTTAAACTAAAGGTACGTACACGCAAGTATATGCTTCATAGAGTAGATGTAAAATTTCTGGGGGAATAAAAAAAAATCAATGTTCCTTCGGGTGAAAATTTGTACCCAGTGTTTCCTCTCAGCTGTATATACGGCCCAGTTGATGTAATCGACTTGAACCTAAAAGGTGTCTTAACCAGATGTATTTAAGATAGTGTGAAATTTGTATGACGTGTTGGTAAAGCAGATGTCTGCGTAATTGCTTGCCTATAGTGCTCTACGTTCGGCGGGAATTTCTCTTAACTATGTATTAATTGTAATGTAATAATCATGCAGACAGTAATGTGCTTACACACGAGTGATTACAGATATTCATTCGGGTTACGCCATTCCGAACTCGTGGCGCAAACCATTCAAATCATTAATGGTATGAACGGCTTATAACTACCTCATTCCATTACTGATTCAGAGTCATGTGTATCAGTGCAAACGAGTTATAACTAGTTCGTTGAATAATGTTCTACTGAAAATAATTAGCAAAGCTAGTTTTTATGCGTGTTTTGGAATAAGAAAAATATATACATGTCATATACATACAATTTAGTACTTTAAAAATAATGCATTTAATTTTACAATTACGATATGATCTCACACTATATTTCTTTGGTAATACGAGTATAAAGTATAATTATTTGGTAAAAAATTATAATAACAATATCAAAATTCGCTACGTTTCACTAAGTCTTCGTAAGAGCTTTTTCTCTAAGAATTGGTTATTAGAGTATTAAAGTTTTTAATACACTATAAAAAAAAATTATTCAATCAATCACTTTGCTATGAATTATAATCAGCGCTGAATTAGAATCAAATTTGTTACCACAACATTTAGAATGGGTATTTCTGTTCTTGCTATCAGGGCAGGGGCCATTTTAAATTTTCAGCGAACTTACACCGGGAAATTCTCGGTAGCTCAGCTGGCTAGTCCGGCCCTGATTATAATAAAACAAAGCTCTGTGAAGTTTACATTTAAATCGTGAAGATAACAATTAACAATACAAATGAGACAATTATTTCTTATAATATAACTTTACAGGCGTAAGTTGGCGTTATATGCAGGCGTATTTTGTAAAATTATATAAGTTGGGAGGCATCCGGTCAATTCACCAGAAACAGTGATTTGAGAAAACAATTAACCATATGGTTCGTTTACTGAAGATAATTACAAAGAATAAACAAAGAAAACAAGGATTTTTCTATAAATTTGTTATTAAATCAAATTACAAATGACTTTACAATCTTAAGATTGGCTTGGAATGCCACTTAAATTATTGAACATGTTTTGTTTTATAAAATTGTATGACTAAGTTTTTGTTTTTTTCGTTTAAATTTAAATAATTCTTCTTCGGGTTCAAAGTGTTCTAATTTCCAGGTTCATTAATATCTTAGGTTCATTAATATCTTGTTTCCTTTTAATGCCGCCTGTAAGTTTCTAAATCGTAGATTGACGATATGATACTTGGGCTTCGATATTGATTCGAATAATTTAGTAGCAATTTCATATTTCTAGATCGAACAGATAAGGGTTACGTCTATTATTTCAAAATGGTTCTCCTACCCACGTATCATTGAAATAAGTTATAATACGAGGGTTGTTCTTATATTTTGGTATTTGGCAACCTTAGTGCTGCCAACTGACAACTCTCTAGTTAAGTTTGACATTTTTGACACTATTCGCACTAACTTACGAGCGGTATTCATGTCGTCTACAGTAACTTGAAAAATTCATCTCGACCAACAGTGGATTGATGAACATAATTCGACTTTTGGCGATGAAGCACCATCCAGAAACAATGTTTATCGATGCTTTATCGAATTCATTTGTGGCCGTCGTTTACTCAACGAAACATTTCATGAAGGTCGTCCAAAATCAGATGTCATTCCGCCCAACTTTGACGCTGTGCGTCAAATGATACCACAAGATCGTCATGTGACTTATAGTGAGATCCTCAGGAATTAGTGAGACTAGCATACATTCAATATTCCATATCCATTTACTCATCAAAAAATTTATTCGCAATGGATTCTACATAATTTGACAATCGCTCAAAAACAGGACTCATGTCAATTGGTCGAAAGAAATGCTCACAAAAAACAATCGCGGGGCTTCAAACCATGCCTATGATATCGTGACAGGTGATAAATCTTATGAATCCGAAAATAAGCATCAGTTGAGTGAGTGGATTTTTTAAGAAGAGCTACTCAAACAAAAGTTCTTCGCGCACAAAGCACTTCGAGGAAAATGGGCGGCTCCTTTATCGAAAAAATTAGATATATTGCAACCATACCATTGGCGCAGCGTAGAACGCTCAGTTTGGAATGGTAAAAACCATTTGTTTGTCACAAGTGTTTGTAGAAATAAGGAAAACCTTTTAAAAAACAATACAGCCACTCTAATGATAAAAATTAGTTTTTGTTCCATTCTGTTTTTGATCAAAAATATTTGTTTCAGAAATATAAAAGACAACCCTCTTACCCAGTTTTATCACGGAAAGATTGACTTTCGACATGCTTGAATAACATGCTCTCCGCGGGCAAAAACTTGTACTGACAGCGGTCGCATTTTAAGATAAAAATCAGTGTCTTCCTTATAGCGCTACTTCAAACTATTCTGTTGCCAATATTCCAATATTCCACAAAGTGGTATATA
>WYDF02300075.1:0-15645 GCA_009867245.2 Adranes taylori
CGAAGATATAGTGAGGCGAATAGGTAGTCTTAAATGGAACTGGGCCGGACATGTTGCCCGAAATACAACCAATTGGAACGGAAAAACAACAAGATGGAGACCTTGGGGGGAGAAAAGAGGCACAGGCAGACCACAACAAAGATGGTATGATGACAGCCGGACTTAACTGGTACCAAGTGGCACAGAACATGTAAAACTGAAAAAATATGAGAGAGGCCTATATCCAAAGGATAGAAAACGGCTAGAAGAAGAAGAAGTATTATTTTATGTTTTTACACATGAACAAAATAATTAATCTAGGAAATTTATATTAAATGGGATACTTAATTCACAAAATTAGCGATTTTCAAGAAACATTTGGTCTGTTTTAAAGGTAAAACGATTTCCGCAGAAAATATTGGTTTATGATGGCTCATTTCAAAAACGAAAGTTTGGAATATTCCTGTCAAAAACTTCATAAAATCTCGGATAATAATCAAAATTATCTAAAGGAAACATCAGGAGACTTAATATCTGGTTGTATACGGCCATGACATTAACGTGAGAGAAGACAGTAGCTCGGCACATTAGAGATGAGATTCAAATTCAGAGGCAGCTTTCCAGCTTCCATCCAGACTCAATGTGTCTTTTCCACAACTGTTTAACAAACTGGAAAAGTCAATAGATACGAACAAAGGCCTTAAAATTAGCCCACAAAAGATTTCGTTGTATAGCGTTTACCAGAAGAAAAGCATTGAACTGCTTAGAAGGTTTAAAACTTCATTGGGCAAAACTATCGGCTGCGGGAAAAAGACAATAAAGTGGCATGGAGTAATAATCGATTCCTAAAATACTTGATTCATAAAACAAATGTTCATTTTGTAATTAAATAAATGAGAAAAAAATTGGCGTTGAAATACTGCGCTAATTTCTAGAATTAAAAATAATTGGGCATTACGTGACATTTTCCGGAATTACCAATTTTCCAGCAAATTATGATACGCTCCTTATTACCACATAATTAAACAAACTTATTTATCAAATAAATTATAACTGAAAAGAAAATCTATAGAGATATTTGTATAAATAAATTGAAATTCCTACATCTTATCTAAATAACATTTATCAATCATTATATGGGATCGAACTGATTAGACAAACGCCAGCGATTTAGTGATTAGTTTCCGATTTCCATATATCTCAGATTTGTTTTCTCAATTTAGCCAGTATTTACATTAATATAAAATCACTTTACATAACATAACATACGGAACAAATTGAGACAAATTGTTCATTGTATTCAAGCACACTACTACGATGCTCGGATAAATCAGATCAGCCAACAGCAGCATAGAGATGCTATTTATTATTTGGATTTAACACTTTATAAATATACGTAATAATGCCTGCGTTTAACTAATCTACCTTATACATCCCTGCCCTATAAATCCTTACGCTACCCATAAATCCCACGGTCCCCGTATTTGCCTAGGGCGCGGGCTTCAACACGACCTATAACCGCACTTGACACACCTTTCGGATAATTTCTAAAACGTGTGAATTCTTGTGAATGCACAAATTCGCTAACCCATGAATTCCCCGGTCCCCATATTTACCTACGGGCCGGACAGCTCTGCTATCCAGTTTGGCGAGTCAACATGACAGTTTGGCGTGTTTTGCACGCCAGACCGTCTTAAACTTGTGATTTCGCTCATGCACGAAGTCGCCAACCTATCAAATTCCCGGTCCCCATATTTGCTCTGCTATCCACATTACCGCGACCGCTCTTGAATTACTATTGGAAAATGTCTAACAAAGCAGTATGGCATATTTCGCACGACAGACTGTCTTGCTCTTTTGAAATCCCGTACGCACAAATTCGCCAACTCATGAATTTCCCGGTCCACATATTTGCTCCGCCAACCACTTTACCGCGGCCGCTCTTGATTCACTGTTGGGTAATTTCTAACAAAGCAGTATGGCATATTTCGCACGCCAGACTGCCTTGGACTTGTAAATTCGCCTAGGCACGAATTGACCAACACCTGAATTTTCCGGTCCCCATATTTGCTCCGATGACCACTTTACAACGGCCGCTCTTGAGTCACTATTGGGAACTTTCTAACAAAGCAGTATGGCATGTTTCGCACACCAGACTCCTTTGGACTTGTAAATTGATCAACACATGAATTTATCGGTCCCCATATTGGCTCCGCTGTCTACTTTACTACGTCCGCTCTTGAGTCACTTTGGGAAATTTCTAACAAAACAATCTGGAATGCTTCAATCACCAGACTGTTTTAAACTTTTGAAGTCGTCTAAGAACAAATACCCTAATTCATGAATCTCCCGGTCCCCGAATTTGCTCCGCTGTCCACTTTACCGCAGCCGCACTTGAGTCACTGTTGGAAACCTTCTAATAAAACAGTATGGCATGCTTCGCACGTTAGACTGCCTTGGACTTGTCAATTCGCCTATGCACGAATTGGCCAACACATTAATTTTCCGATCCCATATTTGCTCCGCTGTCTACTTTACCGAGGCCGCTCTTGAGTCACTGTTGGGAAATTTCTAACAAAGCAGTCTGGCATGCTTCGCACAACAGACTGCCTTAAACTTTTGAAATCACCTACGTAAACATACGACAACGCGTGAAATTCCCGGTCCCCATACTTGCACCGCCGTCCACTTTACCACGGCCCTCTTTAGTAACTGATGCAAAAATTGGTATAAAACAGTCTAGCATGCTTTGCACGCCAGACTTACGAATTAGCCTATGCACGAATTGGCCAACACATGAATTCATCCAGTCCCTATATTCACTGCGTTGAGCACTTTACCGCAGGCGCTCTTGAGTCACTGTAAGGTAAATTCTAACAAGGCCACATTGAACCTCACATGAATCAAAACAAAATGCTCCGCACTTCTTTTCGGCTCAACAATAGTTCTCCAATTCATCAAATACAAATCCAATGCATTTTTATATTTGGCCTATTATAAAAGCCAAACTTTGTACTTAAAAATATGGAAGTTTGGAATTCGTTAAAGTCAGTGCTTCGAAGGGAATGGGAACGAATTTTGTCCGACCACGTTTGTCCAGCTTCGGAAAGTCAGTTTTTCACAAATTTGATCTTGCCTATGCGCGCATTCGCCAACCCATGAATTTCCCGGGCCCCATATTTGCTCCACTCTCCACTTGAGTCACTGTTATGAAATTTTTGGCAAAGCAGTATAGCATCCGTCGGACGCCAGATTGTATTGAACATTTGAAATCGCCTACACACAAATTCGCCAACCCATGAATCTTCCGGCCCCAATATTTGCCCCGCTTTCAACTTTACCGCTTGCTCCGCTTTCACTCCTAAGTCACAGTTAGGAAAATTCTAATAAAACAGTCTGGCATGCTTGCGAACTTGATCTTGTGAATTCGTATATGCACGCACTCGCCAACCCATGAATTTAGTGGTTCCCATATTTTCTCCCATGTCCACTTTACCGCGGCCGCTCTTGCGTCACTGTTGAGAAATTTCTAGCGAAACAGTATGGCATGCGTCGGAGCCCAGACTGTATTATACTTCTGAAATCGCCTAAGTACAAATTCGCCAAGCTACGAATTTCCCGGTCCCTATATTTGCTCCGCTGTCAACTTTACCGCAGCCGTTCTTGAGTCACTGTTAGGAATATTCTAACAAGGCCGCAGTAAAGTTCACATGAATCAAGACAACTTTCCGCACTTCATTTCTACTCAAAAAAATTTTTAGTTATATATCATGGGCGTACACAGGGAGGGGCAATGGTATATTATTTTTGAGTTCATTCTCTTACTGTTCTCATATGGTTTCTGAACAGATTCATCATCATCAATCATCAAACAGCCTGTTTTCTCGTCCACTGCTGAACATAGGCCTCTCTCAAGAATCCCCAATTTTATATCGAGATTTATATCAAGAGGAATTTAGCCATTTCCTATCACGCTGGCCAGTGCGGGTTGATAGGAGGTCAAAGTTAGAACGATATTTCCTTCTTCTAGGTTGAACGGTTATACCGCCGTGACTCAGTCGCCAGAGCCTCTTTAGTTTTATAGCAGGGTGCACCGGATGACATAGTCATCACTCGAGCAGGCGAGGTTGACGTTTGGGTTGGCTATATTGACCATGTCGTGCCATCACCCCTTACTACTTACTTCTAGTAAGGGGTGTGTGCGTCTTCCTACTGTGGATGCGTCTTACTACTGCCGAAATTCCGACCTATGCAAAGAATTGAAAATAAAGGATTAAGAAACCTTATTGGAATTGCGGAGAGCAGAGATGATCTGCACATAGGTAACACAAGACCATCCAAACGAGTAAATACGCAAACATGCAGAAATGATGGCTAATTAACTTGCTACGGCGTCGCATTACGGCGGAGAACTGAGAATCTTCCCAGAAACTTGTAAGGTAATGAATCTTTTTCAATGCAAAATTCAGATATATAAGGAATTACATGTTACATGACTTATTTTTTCTTGCCAAAAGATTTAGACGACAAAAATTAATTAATATTTTGCATGGTATCAATAATAATTAGATAGCAGTGAATAGGTATCAACCCACACGCAATTTAAATAACAGATTCAATAAATCCGAACAGGAAACCAGCAACTGTTAATTCGTAGATTGCAAAATGGAAAACAAGTAACCAAGCAAAAACCATTCAAGCAAGTAAGTTCATTAACCTTGTGCCAAAATCTTTGTGCGTAGAGCACGAATCAACGCGAGAAGAAACGCAAATAAAAAAAATCAAGAGAAATAAACGTAGAACAAATTACATTGCTAAAATAGCAATAAAAAGCAAGGTAGATATAATAATATTCAGTAGAAAGAGAGCGAGTGAGATGTAAATAACTAAAGAAATATGAGAGGAAAAAAAATACGCGTAATGAAAAAGGAGGTCAAATGAACGAAGCGAGAGATTTAAGTAGGACTGACGAAATGGCAATTTGGTTTTTCGTGCTTATTTTTTATGGTCAACATACTTAGATGGATGTAGCTGTACTTTTAATGTATTTTAAAACATTTGAGGAGGGTCACTCCAATATATTATCCATTTTTTTATGTAGGTAAACTAAATAGTTAATACACGTCTCTTGCTCATTTCATCGATAACATAATTTGTACATTTTTGCTTTGTGTTGCTTTAGATTTATTATTAGTTATTTCCTCCAAACATCGAATTGTATTTGCTTTCCTCCTAGCCGTCGTCGGATTTTTCTCAACAAGTTGTGGATGGTAACTAAGGATATCCATAACAATAATAGGCATTCGGTCTAACAGTCGAAAAATATATTCTTCTGCAGCCATCTCTTCGTAATAGTCTTTCATGGATTTAGAAGCTAATTCAAGTTCGACACCGTTTACAAAAGCATCTGACTTTATAGGTTATTATTAATCTATTATTAATATTTATAGGTTATTACTAGTCTACCCTATAAATTACCCATGAATCCCCCGATTTCCATTTTTACCCTTTGCCTCACTTTTGGAAAAAAAAAACACGCTACCAAAGCACGCCAGATTGCCTTGAACTTTTGAATTTGTCTACACACGCATTCGCTAAGTCATGAGTTGTCCAGTCCCCTTATTTCCCTACCGCGTGGATTGTTTGCTTAGCCGCCTCGTGCGGCTGCTCTTGCGTTACTTTTGAAAAATGTCTAACAGGGTCAAATTTCTAACAGGATCCTTGCTCGACGCGGATAACTTTGTCGGCCTGTGGCCGTTTTTCAATCACTTTTGTGCTTGCCGCGCTAGACTGCCATGAACTTTTGATTTCGCCTTCGCACGCATTTGCCAACTCATGAGTCCCCCGGGCCTCATATTTGGCTATGGCGCGCCAAGCACTGTTGTCCGTTTTGGCGCAGCCAGCGCCAGTTCCTAGATATAAGTGTAGAGTGAATGGATTTTATGTTATTAGTAAGATTTGAAAGCATAGTAATGATCAATAAAAAGATAAACGGGTGTATGTGTAGGTATAATTTGCAGATAGGGCATTTGTAAGGCTGGACAGAATGTATGCAGGATAGTAGTCACCTGCATTGATCAGAAGAATTCTGGAAAACAAAAATAAATAAGTAATATGGGTTATAACTGGGGTCGAAGAAAGAGATGAACTATATAGAAAGACAAGAATGGGAAATAATGATAAAAAAATTATTGTACCCATTTCAATGAAGAATTCCTGATCATCGAAGAGGAAAAGGGAAATTTATAGTTTCGGTATGTAATTTGTGACATGTAGAGTGAATACCAAATAAAATTATTTACTTACATGTACTTTAAAAAGGGTATAAAACTACCTACACGTCGTGGAACAAGTTGGAGTAACATTTTCTAAATAAAGATCCTTTAAATGAAAAGAGCATAAAAGAAGCAACATGTGCTTAGCACCATATATATATATATATATATATATATATATTTGTCAAAATTCTGGGCCTCCTAATTTCGCATTAATTGAAGCCATTTATTTAGCCTTAGGCAATTTATTGCCTTTTGTGCGCCCTCATTTAAATGTATTAAATGTGTAACAAATTTTACCTTGATCAAGAACTCTAAGCTATGTTATAGTATATTGAAATTGTGTCGTCCTAATTTTAGGGCTTAATTATTTTTCTATACAGTGTCCTAATAGTCTCGCACCATACAGATTTGCAATATATGTTCAATATGGTCTTGCTGGTTACTAACTTAGGCGTTACTGACTACCACACACAAATATGGTACACTCCTACAGATGGCTTTTGTCCCTATGTAAACGTTGGAGTTTACAAAACCCCACACATCACGATCCATTGGGTTTAAAGTTGGAGATCGTGGTGCCCATTCCACTCGTCCCCTACGACCGATCGTTTGGAGGAAATGTTTATCTAGCCAACTACGAATTTATGTACCATAATGTGGGAGTACACTGTCCTGCATGAACAATTTTAGTTTACCATCCAAATCAGATAGTAATTCATCTCCAAACATTGTCAAGTAAAGTTCACTGTTAACATTCCGTTAAAAAGTAGGAGTCTATGATGCAGTCTTTCCACAGACCACACCTAACCATGACACGATCAGCTTCTTGCTGCTTACTGCCGATAAACTAGTGAGGGTTACTATCGGACCATTACCGAAAAGTTATGTCAGTTCTCTTCACCATTTACATAAGAATTGGTTTCGTCCACGAACATAACTTTAGATAAAACATCTTGGTCCTCCTCTAACATTCATCAACCAATTTTACATTTCTAAGCGTCGATCTGTATCGTCTTCAAACATTTGGTGTAACACTTCGTCCACTTCCAAACTAGTTCGGCAGATTGATTATTTTGGACTTGCCAAAACACCTTCTACTATTTTATCTGAAGTGTCCCGACGTCCAGAACTTCTACCATCGGCACTACTTTCAGCCTTGAATTTTGTTTCATTCAACAAACTTTCATTTTCGTGGTGAGGGTTCTCCGACTCTGGGCTTCGAGTCGCGATATAGCTGATACTCGTTTCCGTCACTGCTTTTATGTGTTCACTAAACTTCAGACTACACGATCGAGAACACTTTTCACTTTTTTGTTTGAAGTGGATGATCCTCAACAAAAAATGTAGGTATTTTTATATTCCTACGACCAACTAACAAAATGACGGGTTTTTTTCCGGAGCGCGACTTAATAAGTTTGCTTTCATCCAATCGCCAACTATTTTGACACTCATTGTCTATGTTCTCTAGTTGGGTTGACCCTTTTGCGCTGACAATCACGGTAACACCACCTGGTATTCCTATGATTGTCGCTCTATGTGGTAGTCTTATTTCGAGTAATCTGTCATACATGATGTTCCACAATGTGGGCCCAAACGTCCAGAACTTCTACCATCGGCCACACTACTTTCAGCCTTGAATTTTGTTAGCAGTCTTGTAGAGTAAGCACGCTCATCGCAAGTAACCCATGCGACGGTCCCGTTTATACATTTATTTACTCTTGGCAGCCCCCTGCAAGTTTCTTGTCCTATTTCCCCATCCAGTTCCAATTACTTGGTGGATTAGGGGTTCAGACCACCTGCTCTCCTAGTTTTCTTGAGGCCTAACGGCTTTTCGACTTCCCTCATTTTAGCTATCTAGCGTTCACTTAAACCCGTCTTATTTTTAGGTCAGTTTCCTGCTTCGACTTCATTATGTCCTTCATGAACTTGGAGATTAGCTGCCATTTGTCTGGCGATTCTAACATAACTGAAATTTTGTTAGAAGAGTTTATTTTCCTTTGGAGCTTGTCTTCTAAATTTATGCGGTCCTGCTACCAGGCGCTGCATATGAACAAAGTTTGATCGCCGTCGTCGTTTATTTGTTCGCAATGTTTGCATTCAACGGGCTCCATCTTTCCAATACGAGCTAGAAATGAGGCAAAACAGCCGTGTCCAGTCAAACACTGGGTAACCCAAAAATTTTACTCATTATGGCTTCTTAGAACCCAGTGTTTTATTTCTGATGTTGCGATGTTTGTCCATCTACCACATTCGGAAAGTGTCCATGTGTTCGGCCATTTTGTAAGTGTCTTATTTCTGGCGGTCGCTTCATCTGTCTTAAGTCTGTGGCACTCCTCTTTTTCGTGCACAAGGAGATCAATCCGATAGGCGTCTGTTATTGTTAAGAGTTCGACTCATTGCGCTTTCTGTTGCAGAGCTTTTGTCTTACCGACTTCCACTCCTTTTGTCCATACTAGTGCCGCATACAACAACGTTGACTGCACTACCGAGCACAAAGTTTCATTTTCGTGTGAGGGTTCTCCGACTCTCGGCATGAGTCGCGATATAGCTGATACTCGTTTCCGTCACTGCTTTTATGTGTTCACTAAACTTCAGACTACACGATCGAGAACACTTTTTTGTTTGAAGTGTACTGGATGATCCTCAAGAAAAAATGTAGGTATTTCTATATTCCTACGGCCAGCTAACAAAATGACGGGTTGTTTTCCGGAGCGCGACTTAATAAGTTTGCTTTCATCCAATCACCAACTATTTTGACACTCATTGGCTATGTTCTCTAGTTGGGTTGACTCTTTTGCTCTGACAATCACAGTAACACCACCTGGTATTCCTATGATTGGCGTTCTATGTGGTAGTCTTATTTCGAGTAATCTGTCATTCATGATGTTCTACAATGTGGGCCCAAAAACTGATCTTTGTGGAACACCACTTCAAAGTTAGTTTTGGCTTGCTCTTCATTGGTTTCTGAAATAATCTTGTACTATTTTCTGCGGATATTTAGAAAATTCTTGAGCCTCAGTAATTCCAAAATTCACCTCCAGGAGTTAAAAGCGTTGCGTACATCTAGCATTATGGCGTCGCACAAATAGTGCGTTCTTCTGATCCCTTGATTTGAGCGTTCAGCTATTTCGCATATTATTAGTAGCTCGTCGATAGTCCATTTGCCTTTGTCTGCTAGAGAGCCCTCCAAGAGTCTTCAAGTTGGCTAATAATTTTTCTAGCAAGATAGTTGCTAATATGTCGCCTAGGGTGTTGAGTAAACGATCTTGCTGTGTCTTCCCCTAGGTTATACTTTGGGATAAGTACTAGCAGCGGAACTTTTCAGTTGTCTGGTATTCTTCCTTCGATAAAACATCAACGGACTTAATAGCACTGTAGGTGCGCTATTCTAGCGAGTTCGTTTACAATTATCGTTGCTTAGACTCTTGATTCCTCTGCGTAGTTTCTCCTGGTTAGGTTCCTCTTCGTAGTTCCTCCTGGTTAATTTCAGGGATCTATTCGGACGTAGGCTCTTTGTTTAGTTCTGCAATTTCCTCTTGGAGTTCTTCGTGCTCAGGAAATTGTTCTTGCACTATTTTCTTTATTTCTAGGGTTTCTAGTGCAGGTTTCCTTGGTTTTAGATTTTTGGTGACTATCCTGTATGACAACCCGCAGGGGTCTGCATCTATTGCGTCTATAAGGTCCTTACAGATGTTTGCTAGCAGCCTGCCAACTGTTGAGTGCGACACTGGAATCCTTCTCTTCAACAAAGGTGAATAATCTCTATCAGTGGTCAATGTTTTACAGTTCAACAAGAAAACAGCGAAATTAGTAACACCTTAGGGTGCTGTATTTTTGGGACAGCCTGTAGCCTATGATGATAATCATCACGGTTTAATGCTGTGTGAAGCGTTCGTATTTGGCATGGCTTAACCAGTGTGATATCACAAATAGTGCTATTTTCAGTCTTACAGCGGCATACTGACTATTGTCTAGAAACAGCTGGGACCTTTAACTTGCATTTTATTTCAGGCCGAGGGTAGGAGGTTAGCATATAAATTGCGATTTCAGTGCATTTTTCTATTTTATAAAAATACAATGGTATTATTAATAGTTTCGAGACCAACTTTATTTGTAAGTTTTTTCATTCGGTTTTGTTGCTGGAAGTTTCTACCAAATAAAAAAAGTCCTAGATATGTTTTAAATGTGTGAATTAGTCACGCAGATCGATTCAATGATGATGTGTGGATGTGTAATATCATATCAGTTAAATAGTTCCATCTGTAGCTTTATCATGTGTGGTATTTTAGCACGTACATTTACAACTAGGTTTATTGGAACAGAAATAAGAAGACGCAGAAGAGAATCACCACAACAAAATAAGCAGTGTCGTCATTCGTCGTCATAGCCGTAACAACATTTCCAACATCAACACCATCCAATGGGCCATATTATATTATATCCTCTCTCTTTCTCTCTTTAGATTAAATTTATTCTTTCACCAAAATTGATTCAATCGTTTACTGACTCTCTTCCTGTTGAAACAACACAACAAATTGTACTTAAAATAGTAATAATAAAACAAACGAATTTAAATATATAGAGATACCTACTTATTTTTAATAAAAATTTCGCAATTATTTTAACGGTTAACCTATTTTTTAATAGTTTTTTTTTTGCGACAAAACGCGCGCGTAATTTCTTTTGTTTACTATTGTCCTACTTTTGCGCTTCTTTTATTTTTTGTTTTCTCTTGTTTCATTCGCTTTGTTCTTTAGGCTATTTAAACATAATTGTTTCTCGAGTAATAAAATGCGTTTGCTAATGATTCTTTTAAATATTTAATGTCGGTAATAATATATATTAATATAAAATATGAAAGAAACGTTGCTATGCTGTGTAAAGAAATTAGTTAAGTGCGATGTGGCTGTATTGTTACCTGATAAAGCTGAAGTGAAGAACATTTATGATCGTGAAAAGCGGGATAATATAAAATTTAAAAATGTGACACATAAAAAAGACAAGGTTTCACATGGAACAGATTATTTTCAAGATGCTGCATCAATGGATAGTAGTACGGCATTTAATAACTGTATGTTGGGTTATTTATTTATTTCAATATTTATAAAATTAAATTATTTGCGAATTACCAATCCGCTTACTTTCTTCTTAGTAATTGTCGATATAAATGAAAGTTAATGCATTTCGAAGTAACATATCAAAAACTGAGGATGAAAACTTTTTACAAAATTGTCAAAAAATGTTATAAAAGTTGGGCCGCCCGCAGATATAAATATTGCAAAAAAAATTGCATTAATCACTTGTTTCTTACTGTTTCTTGAATGATATGCAAGATTAGACATTCATGAATGACATATCCAAAATTAGGAATGTTACAATTGACTTTGGATAAAAAATTCTAATAATATGTTGCTAACAAACGTTAATCACCATATCGGCTATTTTTGCTTGCGCATTGATGAATAACATTAAAAATTGTCATCTTTTCAAAATAGTGGTCAAAAAATGTTAGAACCATTGACATCACAGTTACAATTTTCTTGCAGATAAATATAGTGCCAACAGACTTTATGCATTAATCACCATATCGCCTATTTTTTACACTATGGCTTATGGCTTTAAAAGACCTAGTTAAAGTCTTCTAAAACTTGTTCGGTTCGATATCAAAATTATTGTCAGTAGTCTCACTCGATCGTTCAATCGGGAATGGAGGAAGCAGATGCATTACACTTCCAAACTTCTTTTGAACGTCGCAATGACAAAAAGAGGTTTTTAGATACAACGTAAGAACTTTTAGAAGCAGTACTTTTAGAAACGGTACTTTTATAAGCAGTACTTGGACGAACAAATCTTAAATAGAACTAAAGATCGTTACCGAATCTGCTACTTTCTATGCATTTCCATTGTAATACCAAATAATGTCTAGATGGTTTTCGAAGAATTTTATTCATGTCGAAACAGGTTTTATTTTTGGCTAGACTGTTGACTTCGAAATCGCTGGCTCACCAGATATCGTTATCATGTTTCCACTAATTATGTCTAGACGGTTTTCAATGAATTCATTTCATCATCAACACGTGCAATGCAATCTGACTGCTTATTCTTCTTTTGTTGTCGTTTCAATCTCTCCAACACACACATTGTCTACATCTCTCCTTGTATGAAGGCTTGCACATTTTTTAATGACATATCAACAATGAGGGATATAATCCTTTTAAAAAAGGGGTCAAAAGAAAATGTTAGGACATTTGACATCAGGTATACATATTTTTTGTTGAAACAATCAGGTCACGTATTTTTTACATTTAGTGTATGAGCATATATGAAAGCTTGCACATTCATAAATGATATATCAAACTCTTAAATAGAACTAAAGATCGTTACCGAATCTTCTACTTTCTATGCATATCCATTGTAATACCAAATGATGTCTAGACGGTTTTCGAGGAATTTTATTCATGTCAAAAGAGGTTTTATTTTTGGCGTTGACTTCGAAATCGCTGGCTCACCAGATAACGTTATCATGTTTCCACTAATTACGTCTAGACAGTTTTCAAAGAATTCATTCCATCATGAACACGTTCAATCTTACTGCTTATTCTTCTTTTGTTGTCGTTTCAATCTCTCCAACACACATTGTCTATATCTCTGCTTGTATGAAGGCTTGCACATTTTTTAATGACATATCAAAAATGAGGCATATAATCCTTTTAAAAAAGTGGTCAAAAGAAAATATTAGGACATTTGACATCACGTATACATATTTTTTGTTGAAACAATCACAAGATCACGTATTTTTTACATTTGGTGTATGAGCATATATGAAAGCTTGCACATTCATAAATGACATATCAGAAACGACGGTCTGATCCTTAAACAGCATGTCGCCTATTTTTTAGATTTAGGTAATGAGCGTGTATGAAAGCCTGTACATTTATGAATGACATCTGAAATGAGGGATGTAATCCTTTCAAAAAAATGGTCAAAAAGCAATGTTAGAACAATTGACAGACATCACGTATACATATTTTTTGTTGAAAAAATATTGCCAACAAACTTTATGCACTAATCACCATATTTATATTCGGTTTATAGACGTATATGAAAGCTTAACCTTCTTAAATGACATATAATTACAAAAATTAAAGCCACCGATAGAACATTTTTGGTGACAAAAACACCCTACAAATTTTATGCATTAATCACCATATTACCTATTTATTACATTTATTTTATTAGCATGTATGAAAACTTCCACATTTCTGAATTTAAAATTATTTTTTTTCCAATATGGCGTACCATTGTGAATCAATTGGAAAAAAAATATGTTTTTAACAGAGTATAAAGCTTCTAAAACAAATAATTTCATAATTTTGCTCGAGTGATATCATACTTAAAATACTTTTTAGAAAAAGAATCAACATTTGTTTGCTGGTTAATGAAATCCGTTTAGGGTTGTTACTCTGTCTCAACAGAGTATTTACATTGTCCGTATAACATATTAAAATTTTATTAAAATCGGTTCAGCGTTCTTGAAGAATTTTTTTTATTTTTGAGTATTTTTTTATCTATTCAAAGGCCGGTTGAGTTAGATGTCTGAAATTTGGAAGCATACTGTCCATTTTTTGCATTCGGTTAATTAATGTATATGAAAGATTTCATATTCATGGCATATCAAAAATTGAAGATGAAACCCTCTCAAAAAATGTTACAACAATTGAAACTACGGATGTAAATTTTTTTGTTGATAAGAATATTGCCAACAATATGCATGAATTACCACATCGCCTATATTTGACATTCAATTTATGAGTGTGTAACATTTTGGAAGCACTCGTTTCTCCCATTGTAGGCATAAAGCATGATATAGTTGAAGCTCGTGTGACTGCTTTTTTCGCCACTTCCTGTATATGTTTATTAAATCGTAAACCGCGATTACGTCTAAATATTTTCTGGTTTTTAATCTTTATTTGGTGATCTTCGATTGAGAGCACTGGAGGGCTCAATTACTTCTGTTTTCTCCGGAGCTAGACTAACAGAATTTGCACTCATTCACTCACTGACGAATTTTAGACTTTTATTAGCTATATTTTCTACCTGTCTTAATTCTCTCACTGTGATTCGTATGGCTACGTCGTCGGCATATCCGAAAAGTGTGATCCCATGTGGCGTTATTCTTTCCAGAAGACTGTTGTACATAATATTCCACAGTGTTGGTCCAATAACGGAACCTTGTGGGACACCTCTGCTTGGGTTTCATTTGCTCACTCTAACTTGTGTTCTATTTGCATCTATGACAGATATCGAGCTTTGAAATCATCGCGGATTTTTACCTGTAGATAAATAGGAATCTGCCTCGTCTCTAGTGTACTTTGTTGTTTTTTCCAAGATGCGGAATTGAAAGTGCTCCGGACATCTAACATTATAGCGGCGCAGAGTTGACGCGTCTTCCGGATGTCTTCATTTGCGTGCTCAGCAATTTCATACATTTTTTGCAAAGCATCGAATGCTGATTTTCCTTTGCAGAATTGATATTGTCTGTCGGATAGCTCACTAGGTTCTTTCAAGCAAATTTATACTTTTTTCATCAAGACGGTCTCTAGTATTTTACCTAGTGTATTTAATAGACATTAGATCGGAATGATCTTGACAGATCTTTTTCTTTGTCCACTTTGTGTTTATCTTGTACAAGGACCAGTTTTGCTGTTTTCCATATATCTGGTATTCTTCTTTCCTCTATGCATTTGTTGTAAAGATGCAGAAGCATATTGGGTGTTGTTTCTATCACAATTTTAGCTATTTCATTGGCAATGTTATCAGGCTCTGGAGCTTTACGATTGCTTAATCTGCACACTGTATTTAGGAACTCTTGTGCTGTGATGGGAAGAACATGCTCCGATGCCGCATCCGTCTGTTTTTTATGTGGGAACAGGTTTTCTTCGGGAACCATGTGTTGTCGTGTTTATATAGTTCACCTGAACTATTAAAGTTAAAAAGTTTGAAAATTCCTAAGGTCACCCAGATTAAATGTACAAATAGTTATTCTATTTTAAAAGTACTAAAATCGTTATAGAAGCAAATAGTTTTCATTTTGTGACATCTATAAACACCAATGCAGATTATTAAATACTAGCAAATATCAACGTATCGAACGACAGCTCTTCTGCCCGCATTGGCGCTTCCAGTTCTGCTGTCTGAATTCCGCTGCCTGCGGCCGCGCCTATGGCGCGAACAGCGAATTGCCGCGGTCATGTATATCAATTTTCATGGGGATTGGTTGAACTGTGTAGAAGTTGATGTGCTCCGCTGTTCGCAAGAATATTTTTGTCAAATTGCAACTTCCTAAGTTAATTGGTTTCTGAAATACGGTTATTTTAATTTTTGCTCA
>WYDF02300086.1:0-11253 GCA_009867245.2 Adranes taylori
AGTGATTCCACTTTTCTTCTTTCATTCCACAAATCCTACACATTCTATCTATGTTTTTCATCCAGTATTTGTTTCCTCGTTTCCGCATCTAAACCTGGCAATTATTCTTTCCGCTGACCATCCGATCCTCCAATTCACTTTCATTCTACTCTTAATCCAACCATTTTCACATGTTTCATAATCTCCTTTCAGCATTCCCTCCATGTATACTTCCCGAACCAACCTACAACCCTCATCTCTCAATTCCTTCCGTTCAAACTTAATCATTCTTTTCACTCTTTCAATCCAACATTTGAATTTTCCTACCTTTTGCATAACAATCTCATTCCTTGTACTTCTTTGCAGTCCCAATATCCTTTTTAAGCATCCCACTTGTATTATTTCCATTTTCTCCCTTTCTTCAACCGTCCATACTTCCGCCCCGTACATTATTACACTGTTCGTATATACATACATCAACTTCATTCTCATTCTCACTGAATCCCAAACTTTCTTTCCCACACAATCCTCATTCTCTCAATTACAGCCCTTGCTTGCCTAGTCACCATTTCCAAATATCCAAAGATCCATTTTGCGCCAACGTAATACCTAAATAGACCTTTACTCTTTCGATTTCGTTTCTTTCTATATCAAACTTCTCATTTCTGCCATCCCTCCCACCATTCTTGCATACCATTACTTTCGTTTTCTGCACATTCATTACCAGCCCCCTCTTATCCAAATATCCTTTCACTCTCCCAATCATTTCTTTCATCTCCTCTTTGCTACTCGCCATACATACGATGTCATCGGCATATGTAAGAGACCATACCTTTACGCTTCCAATTTTCAGTCCACCTGCTTCTCCTTTCTCTAAAACCCCCTGTAAATCTGACATATATACGTTGAACAAACAAGAGCTTAATGGACAACCTTGTCTTACTCTTCTTTTGATCTCAAACCATGCCGACACGCACTCATTCACTCTTGCTCTTACTTTTGTGCCCTCATACAATCCTTGTTATTATTCTTACAATATTCTTCTCGAAATCCCTGCCCTCTCCATTCTCTCCCACAGTCTTTCCCTTCCAATCTTATCGAACGCTTTCAGGTCAACAAATAGAAGGTATAACTTTTTCCTTTTCCCAATCTCTCTAGTCATTAAGTAATTTATAGTGACTATATTGCTCGCATTCCTCCTACCTTTAATAAAATCATTCTGCATATGAGACAATATTCCCTTCTCTCAATTTTCTCTTCCAACCTTCTATTTATGACCGTCACATACAATTTATACAATCCATCCATTACAGTCACTCCCCTATAACTATTGACATCCATTCTATTTCCTCTCTTATACACTGGCACAGTTTCACTTTTTTTCCATCCATCCGGTACCGTTTCTTCACCCGTCCATATCTTATTCATTCCCCTAACTAACGCACACATTTCATTCTCATCCAAACACTCCCATACATCCACTGGTACTTTATTCGGCCTAGCTGCCCCATCCTTTTTTATTCTCTTTATCTTTTTCTTTACCTCATCTACACTTAATTCCCTCATATCACTACATTCCGACCTCTTCATTCCCCTTTCTTCATCCTTATCACCTATTCTCCCATTGTCCTCTACGAACCCGTCTTTCCTACATTTCTCCTCCCATTCACTTAACTTAATCTTACATCTTCGACTTTTCTTCCTACTATCCCTCTTCTACTCAATACACATTTGTATTTTGTGTCTTATTCCAGTGATACTCAAACTTATAATCGCACGTCAGATTACTCTGTTACAAATTAGCGGAAATGAAAATGAATCAAGAGCTGGGGTAGGCCGCGGCAATGCGGACAGCAAAGCTGTCCGCGCCGTAGGTAAATACGACAACCGGTGGGGGGGTTCATGAATAGACGAACTCAAAGATTTTTGGCAGTCTGGCGTGCGCATGCTTCGCACGCCTGACTGCCCAGTTAAAAATTACCCGAAAACTGAGTCAAGAGCGGTCGTGGCAAAGCGGACAGCGAACTTGTCCGTACCGTAGGCAAATACGGAGACCGAGGGATTCAATAGGCGTTTCATGGGTACACTAATTAATGGATATACTAATTCAAGGGTACACTAATTCATACGTATACTAGTATATTAATATAATAAAACCTTAAAAGCGTTCAGCCCGTCAACATGTGTAAAAGCGAAAGGGTGCCATTTTGGAAGTTCTTGAGAAGATTATAGCTTGCTCGACTAAAAATATGTTTTTACGATATTGAAATTCTCTACATTTTTTATTTGAAAAATGTTTGAAAAAACTCCAGGGTTGTAATTGTAAGCAAATATGAGAAATGAAATTTTACAAAAATATGAAATTGTCATGTTTTATGTTTATTTAGAGAAATTTGGAAAATGCCCTAAAATTGGAGAAATATTGAAGAAAATTAATAAAATAATAAAATTTTCGTAAGATTCCATCAATTTTGAGAAAAAAATAAAATTTTCAAACTGACTTTATTTGACATGGTGCCAGTCTCGGTCTATGATTGGCGCCCATGATAAAGCTAGACATTACCAAATTATGTTGTGCGATTGAAAATGAAACGATGCGTTTGATAGGCTGTTTAAATATTTGGAAATAATTTGGAGGGCCCGAAATTGAATAGACTTTTGTAAATGTTTGTTTGAAAAAAGCAGGTCACGTAAAATGGCGGGGTTTGTGCATCATACACTAAAATTTTATTTGACGTGAAAAGTATAACAGATGGATATATTTTGTAAACATACAATGGTAACTTGATTTTTCTAACATTAGTGTATCGTACTGATTTCATGAAAAATACTAGAGAAACTGAAAAATCTAATAAATGGGAAAACTCTCCTTGCATCCTTTCCCAACCGTCAAATAGATTTGTTGGTCACAGTTGTTAAATAATAATTAATTAATATGAAACATTATTTTATTTTGAAGGTAAAAATGTTCTGGCACAAACTTCTATTTGTAAGCATAGTTGCTAATAATAATATAATATTCGTACAGATTTGAGATAATTGTTAACCGTAAAGATTTTTCTAGATTGAAAAATTTATGTTAAGTACCTAATATATATGTTCACGCATTGATTTTATTATGTCTATCCAGGAGCGCACAGACAACACGTGCATGGTATGAACTAGAAGAGAATTTTATATTTTCAATCGCATAAGCATCGGGGTACGTACTTCCTGGAGCTTTTAAATCTAGGGGAGTGGGACAGCCGTTTGTTACGATGTGCTCAATCTTATACTAGTCAGAATGCTTTCGAGGGGAAGAGAAAAATAAGCCCCCCCCCCCATGTGTACGCCCATGCGCATAACATAATCGGTGATGTTCAACGTGTGACAATCAAACTGTTCATAGATATACTGATTATTTAATTTTAATATAACTTTGGTCGAGAGTTGTATTAAAAATATCTTGAGCGTCGAGAGTTATATTAAAAAGGCCGAAAGTTATATTAAAAATGTCCGAAACCTTGAGCTTATATATTTTCTCTTGGGCTATTTCGTTTTGAAATCAAATGAAACAAATTTGTCTGTAGAGCCCGCTTATCTAAGTGAGGATTGCTTTGCCTTTCTAACGTAACCATAAGGATCCATCAAAATATACGGATAATATGAACAAACTTTAAGAGAAAGTTTGTATCTCAAAATGAACATTTATTTTGGGACAAAAATGTTCACCAAATCAGACCGTAGTAGTATATATAGAGACCTTTAATAGCAACAATGGTGTTTGTGTAGTACCAGGTTACACAGAGCTTTCTATCTCTCTTAGACGCTACGCCAAGATTCATTTCAATATGATTTGCTCGAGATTTTAACAAATGTAATCTTATTATGTAATCAAATGTAATCGAGTGTAAACACATGTACTCTTATTATATTAGACGAGGAACATACATACGTTTCAGCTAGTATTAATATTTTATATAAAATTCACTTTTTATTCACTATGCATTTTTAAATTTTGGAGCGAAATTTTTCTTGGCGGGGACGAGTGTAACGTGAAAGAACAATTCTTAGTTAGTTTTGTATTCTTGTATAATGTAACAATAGATAAAATTTATATATGTTTATTATATTGTATAAATTCAAGTCTAACTTGATGTCTTCACAGTTCATTCTAGTTAAGTATAAATTCTTAATTATAGTACTATAATAAATAATATAAATTATAAATATAATAGTAGTATAAATTCTTAATAGTATAGAAAATGTTATAATTATAATTTTTTTACTCTACACACCCATAGATGTCTGGCATCTCACGCCACTGTATCTGTATTATACATGTACAGATGAAATGCATAATAAATGTAGTTTAAATATAGTTATTCTATTTCAATGCTATTTTAATTTGTAAACGATTTCAAAATAAAAGTGCAGTCATATTGTTTGTAGTGTACAGCAAGTTCTAAGAAGAGTCATTTAATTGCAATATTTGTCTTTATTATGCAATAGGTTACTAAAATTGATATCCAATTTAATTAAATATGCATTTTTATTTGATAATATTTAATTAAAATATTAAAGTGTATATAATTGCTATTTACTACTTGGTTCTAAGAAATAAGGTAATTCCATGTTACATAATATTGTAAATTTTTTAATTTATTGATATAGAAATATTTCTAGAATGATTTGATAGTTTAACGATAACAAATTTGATAAGTTACAGAAATATTACATCCTATGTAACATATCTTTTGCTTTCTCTATCATTTATTCAAGAAGGGCTAAAATGTAGCGTCTCTATGTTTACTTTTCTATTATACGGCACCGGCCTACGTACAACAGACAACGCGTATGGAGCGCAGACAATGCGTTTACCTTTCACCTCTTGCCTTTTCAGATACGGATCGCGTAATTTATTGAGTTTATTATTAAAGGCCCCAGCAGCTTTGTTACATTCTATGTATCATATCATTTAAAATGGGTTAAAATTGAGCGTCTCTATGCTTACTTTTCTATTATATGATTGTATTTCTTACGGACACCTGACGTTCGTTGCATATCTATATGTTGTATTACATTTTTGCATGTCATCAAAACGACGACCACTATCAAAGTTGTTTATATTCACTCCTAATTTCGTTTGTACTACTGCATTTGCTACTTGTAATACTGCTTTTTACATTGTATCACTACATTTTACGTATTTACCGTATTGGAGAGTTTCTGATATTTAATTGTTTGATCAATCTTACTCAATTCAGATAATTCTATCTTCTTAAATGAAAACTTTCTGTATATTCGAATTGAACTTTCAGAGTCGAATATTTTCGAGGTGGGAGCAAGTGTAACATAAAAACAAATAGATTTTATTTAAGCGAATAACATCATTGTTTTTTATGTTACACTTGCCCCCACCTAGAAAACTTTCGACCCTGAAAGTTCAATTCGAATATACAGAAAGTTTACATTTAAGAACAGTACTAGTGATGGTAGCCAAGTGTTTTTAACATAGACTAATGTGACTAGAATACACTACTATAAACATCAAGTTATACTTGAAGTATATACAACAATAAAAAAATTAGTATGGGTATTTTTTAAGTAAATATAGAAGTAGAATAAAATTACATAAATATTTTTCTTGGTATAATACTTTGTTTTAAGGAGTATGTATCCCCCGACCAAGCAAATTCAAGTTGTGATGGATTTCGAAATGAGTCGTTTTGTGAAAATAGGAAAAGCGAGATCCATTGATGTAAAGTAGCTCGACAACTCTATAGTGATGAAAAATATAAAATCAACATCTGCTGGAGAAAATTGAAGCAACGGCTGCTGCAGAACAAACGATGATTTAAACACAATGGAACACATTATTATTACTGAGATCCAAGAGAAAGACATTGGATATACTGATCGAGAAAAGAAACAAGGATGGATGAACAATAAAATCATAAAGCTGATAGAAGAAAGCAGAAGACGAAATATATTAGGGAATATATGGAACTAAACAGAGAGATGCCAGGAAAATCTAGACAAGAGGAAAAACAGTGGCTAGAAGAATGGTGTGCAGAAATAGAAACACTTCGACATATTCAGCGTCCACAAAACAACCAAAGATCATAGTGGTATTTTAAGAGTCAAAAATAATTACATAGTGAATACACTAAAGCGATGGAAGGAACAGGTCAAAGCGCCTTTCAAGCATGATTGACCAGGTTCAGGAACACATGCATCACGAATCAACGAGTCAACCCACTATATTAAAGAAATAAGATCCATGTAGTAATTCTGAAATTTATAAGCCAAAGAAGAGACACAGGCCTTAAGCGCCTGAGAACAATGTTCAATTTTTATATTGAATCGGTAGAATACCCTCCGACTGGATCATTTTAGTCTTAAGAAAATCAAAACTACAACCTGTGACGATGACTGCTTAATTAGTTTAATGTCTCACTTTCTCAAAATGTTTTTTCAAAATGAGTAGAAGCTAGTTATCGAAAATGTGAACAACAGATTAATCTTACCCAATTCAAATAATTGGAGCTTCTTAAATGTAAACTTCCTATATATTCGAATTGAACTTTCAGGGTCGAATATTTTCGAGGTGGGGGCAAGTGTAACAAAAACAAATAGATTTTACTTAAACGAATAACCTAATTGTTTTTTATGTTACACTTGCCTCCACCTTGGAAACTTTCCTAAACTATATAAAACAATAAAAAAATTAATATGAAATTTTTTAGAATATAGAAGTAGAATAAAACAATACATATTTTTTAGTACAATACTTTGTTTTAAGAAATTTGTATCCTAATCTCTATCAAACACAATACAAGTTGAATGAATTTCAAAATGAGTCGTTTTGTGATCCATCGATGTGAAGAAGCTCGAAAACTTTATAATGATGAAAAATATAAAGCCTACATCTGGTGGAGAAAATGGAAGCAGCGGACGGCTACAGACCATACGATGTGGAAACGTAATAGAAGAGACGAAAAATGTTATCACTTAGATTCAAGAGAAACACATTGGCTAAACGAGAAGAGAAACAAGCATGGATGAACAATGAAATCTTAAAGCTGATAGAAGCAACCAGAAGACGAAAGATATCAGGAAATATATGGAACGGAATAGAAAGATACGACGAATATGTAGAGAAGAGAAAAAACAGTGGCTAGAAGAACAGTGTGCAGAAATAGAAACACTTTAGAAGAAGTACGACATATTCAGCGTCCAAAAACAATCAAAGCTCAAAGCGGTATTTTAAGAGTAAAAAAGAATGGTATAGTGAATACACTAAAGCGATAGAAGGAACACGTCGAAGGAATTAACGAGACAAGAGGACGAAGTTATACAGGCAATTAAATGTCAGCAGAAAGGAAAGGCTGTTGTCCCTAACTAGATCTATGTAGGAATTCTGAACTGTATAAGCCAATGAAGGGACAGATGCCTTAAGAGCCTGAAAACAATGTTCAATACTTTATACTGAGTCGGTAGTATACCCTCCGACTGGCTCACTGCAATCTTAAGAAAATCAAAATTACAATCTGTGATGATTCTGCTTAATTAGTTTAATGTCTCCCACTCTAAAATTGCTTTTACGCATATTACATCTGGATAGTAGAAGATAGTTATCGAAAATGTGAATAACAAATCAATCGTACCCAATTTCGATAATTGGACCTTTCTTAAATGTAAGCTTCTTGTATATTCGAATTGAAGTTTGAGGGCCGAAAGTTTTCGGGGTGGGGGCAAGTGTAACATAAAGACAAAAAGATTTTACTTAAAAGAATTACCTACTTGTTTTTTATGCTACACTTGCCCCCACTTCAAAAACTTTCGACCTACAGTCTTAAAAAAATTAGTTACAACCTGTGACGATTGCCGCTTAATTAGTTTAATGTTTTAAATTGTTTTTACGCATATTACACAGGCATAGTAGAAGATAGTTATCGAAAATGTGAACAACAGATCGATCTTACCCAATTCTTGTTATTTCTCCTGTATGTTTGACGGTGTTGCCGATTGTGTGTTCTTTTTCATTCCAGTGTTGTTATGTTTCTCAAAAAATATCACAACACTTGAGTTATAACTCCATCGTCGCGCGATGTGCATAATTTTGTTATATCTGTTGTATGCTTGACGTGTAATTTACGTTTCTGATTTCCGATTTCAGTTTCTGATGTGCTCGGTTTTGTTCCAGTGTTGTCATGTTTTTTTGAAAAAACATAACCTGACTTAAGAAAACCAAAGCTACAACCTGTGACGATTACCGATTAATTTGTTTAATATCTCACTTACTCAAATTGTTTTTACGCATATTACACATGTATAGTAGAAGATAGTTATCAAAAATGTGAACAACAGATCGATCTTACACTATTCGGATAATTGGTGCTTCCTAATGTAAACTTCTTGTACATTCGAATTGAACTTTCAGGGACGAAAGTTTTCGAGGTGAGTGTAACATAAAAAACAAATAGATTTTATTTAAACAAATAATTTATTTCTTTTTTGTTACACATGCCCCCCACCTCGAAAACTTTCGACCCTGAAAGTGTAATTCGAATATACATAAAGTTTAGATTTATGAACAGTACTAGTGATGGTGGGTAGCTAAGTATTTTTGACATAGGCTACTGTGACTAGAATACACTACTATAAGCATTAAGTTATGGTTGAAGTATATACAACAATAAAAAAAATAGTGTATGTATTTTTTAAGTTCATATGCAAGTAGAATAAATCGGATTTAGAAATGGTATAGGAACTCATGAGGCAATCTTCGCTCTCAATGTACTCACTCAAAAGTACCCACATATATGTTAGACAAAAGTACCCGCACAAAATACTCACATATATGAAGGTACTCAAAAGTGCAGTCATGAATGTTGATGTATTAGTACGCCTTTGGCTACCTATCTGATGAAAAAAATGGCAGAAATATTTAAAGGCGCAGAGATTCTATCTGATGAAAAAAATGGCAGAAATATTTAAAGGCGCAGAGATTGATGTCGAACCAAAGTGCAAAAATGCAACTGTATTTTATCTTTATTCAGTGACCTTATTTGGAGAAGTTCATGAGAACCAAAATGCAGATATCAAAATTAAGTGTAAACGGATCAGTAATCTACGATTTGCAGATGACACTGTGATTGTACCTAGCGGTCTCACATTACATCATGCAGACGATTGTAGACTACAGTAAACGTTTCAGTCTATTCATGAATATAAAGAGAACGAAACTTGTGGTAGTCTCAAAACAACCGAGATGAACTATTCTACTAATAAATCACAAACCCGTGTAACAATTAAAATTATTTCGCTACCTGGTTAACTACAGTAAATGATCGAAGTGAGCGGAGGCTAGATAATAAAGTTAGAATTGAGCAGGGGCCAGTATAACGAACCTCTTCACGAATCGAGACCTTAGCTTACAATATGGCATACGCTATTACTTCTTCTCACTTTCACTCTTTTTAATCCGAAAGCTGGACTGTCAGTCAATCCATTGAATTCGAAATGTATCTTTATAAAACAATACTCCGTAAACGTACGAATTTGGATGTGCTGACAACGATGCTGAACAAAAAACTTTACATCACGAGGTGAAAAATAGGAGATAATCATTGGGGGAAGGGTCTACGGAAGGACGTCAGTGTGCAGGCGTCTAAAATTCGTTCCTCACAGATCTTTGTATATTGTATGGGCGATCCTCAACCGAAGTCTTTAGGGATGCAATTTCCACAGCCATCTTAGCCAATTGGATTGGCAAGCTCCAGCAGGAGACGAAGACATAAGAAGAAGATAGTATTTTCTTGACATTTTTAAAAATAGTAACTAAAGTCTATACTAAATAGATACACCTTCATAATTAAAGACATGTGATTTGTTAGAATGAATACTTACAACATTTAAACTTTCAAGAAATTTTAACTTTCTTGCAATTGTTTTATTTTGAAAATCGTTTTTATAACATGATCCATAATGTATTAATAAACTAATAAACTATGGACCGGCTCACTAAACTCTCTGTACTCGAATTTCTCGCGATATATTTCGGAGTTAAAACGCCATCGTCGGGCGATCTGTATCGTTTGTTATTTCTGTTGTATGATTGACGTTTCTGATTTCAGATTCTGTGTTTTGTTTGTTCCAGTGTTGTGATGTTTTTCAAAAAACATCAGAACACTGGAGTTAAAACTCCATCTTCGGGCGACGTGCGGCATTTTGTTATTTCTGTTGTATGTTTGACATGTAATTAACGTTTATGATTTCCGATTAAGTATTCTTTTTTGTTCCAGTGTTTTCATGTTTTTTTTTTGAAAAACATAACAACCTGACTAAAAAACATCACACAAAACATGTTATTTGAAAAACATGACTACACTGGGTATTTATTTCTATAATCAATTTATTATTAGTTTTTTAGATGTATTCACTAAATAGTTTTTTATTCTGATATAAATCAAAACTAATCTCATCTGCCTTTGAGAAATTGCTTTCTGTTCTCATTTAGATAAAGCAAAAAGAGTTCAAAGTTCTACAGCTTCTATGTAACTGATAACAATGATAGATAGCACTTGACTGGCTTGAAGCACAAGCACATGTACCGTATCCGTATGTAATTTTTTTAATTGATATTTACTGTTTTTCGTTGTTTATCTACGATGCAATAGCACTGATTGATTATTGAGAGCAAATTAAATAATGTAATGAAATGCTATATAGTTCTAATGCTATTTTAAGTAAGTTAATCAATAATATGACTGATTTAGTTTTATTTATGAACATTTCAATTCCAATTTGACATAATACTAAAAATATATGTAATGATGAGAAATAATGTAACTTAATTGAAGAACCTTTTGAATGTTTTCTTATACTAGATACATTTGAACAATTGGGAAAGTAAATTAAAAATGTACCGTAATTGTGGCAGCTTTAGAAAGAATGTTAGAACAAATAAAAAGAATTTTTGAATTAAACTTGAAAAATTGAATAAGAATTAAACGTAAAATTAGGGCTGATTTAATTTATCAATATGCCCTGAATGATTTCAATATTTAATTTAATAAAAATTAATTGATTTAGAGTACTACGCAATCTATTAAGATATATTGCAGTAACTCATGGAAATTAAGATTAGGTAAAAATAAGGCGCGAGGTACTTAGTAATAACGCTAAAAAATTAACTCTTTATTCTTAAAAATAATTAACAATATATACAGAATCAACAAAAGAAATAGACAACTATGTTAAAAGTTTAAAAGAAATAATGTCATATTA
>WYDF02300097.1:0-15643 GCA_009867245.2 Adranes taylori
TCCTTTAAACAAACTCACCAATCTCCCAACAATATACAATCCCAACAGGGAGTGGAGTTTTAGTTAGGGTAAAAATCACACACTGTTGGGCATCCTTCGCCTTTGGAAATTTTCTCCACTTCCTATGTAAAACAAAACAAAAATTTATAAATCCATTGTATGTTTTGTTCTCACAAATATCTCACACTCCTCTTATACATTATCCTTCCAAATAACCTATATACTCCATTATTGTAACCCCTTATCTCCTTCCTCATTGCAAATCTCATGAAACTCTCTTACTAATGCCTCAATTCATTTCTTATTGAGACATCCCCAAAGTTCATTCGGATAAGAGGAATTGTGTTTTCATAGATTCTTGTTTCATGGAGTTAGTACACTGTTATTTTAATGAAAATATAATAGTGCAATATTAGGACAAATAAAATATTGGCTATGAAATAGAGTTAGAGGAGTTCTTTTCGGAGCGGTTGAAACACATTTCTATCATAGTTAAAAATCATAGTTAATGGAAAATCGGAGTTAGCATAATGGACAGTCGATTATGTATCTTTTGTATTATTATTTTCTGTATTTTTTATTTCACAAAAAATCGAAATTATTGTAATTCTCTAAAGTTGCTTTTATTTACAACGGACATAATGTAATTATTTTGAAAATTGTATCCAATATGACAAATATAGTTTACGGAGATTTCACCTTTCACTTAATTATAACGTTTTCATTGTTTCAGATGAGAAGTAATCGATTAATATTCGCCTTATTCATCAAAAAAATTCTGGGCCAATAATTGAATAAAATCACAAACATGTCATCAACATCTGCAGAATCTCAGAAATTATCCGATCACACGTATCAATCCAGCGAATCAACAACAGACCTTCAATTAGTCAATTACCAAAAACTACCATGCCAGCAATGTGCCAAAGAACAGAAACCTTCAAACGAACTAAATGAATCATCCATTCAATTGGTCCATCAATGCATTAAGAAGAATCACACCAATCCAATAGATCATCAAGGAATTACATTAACTCGTAGTAACATAGATCAGTCGTTAGGTGGCAGCATCAGTAGTCCTATGAATCAAGGAAAATTATCAAATTCATTCTGCAGTTGTCATATTCAGGAGCTGTCCATGGATGAAGCGGATGCTATGCGATCTGGTGATCATAATTTACGAAAACTCGATGAGGATCGTATTGAGGTATCGCCGTTACCACCCGCTTTGCCGCCACGACCGCCACCTAGGCCCAGATTTGAAGCAAGTTTAAGTAATAGGTCTAGGGGTAGGGAAGGTTAGTACTTTCATTGCATATACATCGGAATAAGTAACTAAAATTTGATTGTAACTGTTTGGCCCAAGTTTACATGATGCATTTATTTATATAATATAACAGATCATAAAACTTAAATGAAAAACATTATCGCAAACAAAGTCAAACGAATGATTAGTGAAGGAAATACTCATTTGTATTTGATTGTATTTAATTGTATTTAAGTATTTAATCATTTGTATTAAATACTTTCCGGCTTTTTTTTTTCTACTTATGTATTTTCATGATAGCAATTTTTATTGTTTTATCAAAAAGCTTTATGGTTTTACGTCGTTCGATCTAAAATCCTAATTTTCGAAATTTATATTATGAGCTTGTGTAAAATTGGGGGGTTGGTCGGTAAACACAACAATAACTCATGTCATCGGAAGGATTTATCGACTATTAGAGAGAAAGCACTCTATGTTGTTACTATAGTTACACGATTCGAACAGGACCGTAATGTTTGTTTTATGTATGTTTCTATGCATATATAGAATGTATTAATAATTAAGACTCTCTTTCATCTAATGCCTTTAAGAAATGACAATAAAAGTTTTAGAAAACAAGTGTATGAAAATCTATTTTTGATATTAGAATTATAATATTTTTCTAGTCTTAAAATGGACATTCAGCGTTATCAATTTGAGCTCAACAAACTTTCGAAAATTAAAAGGGTATTTAAAACTATATTTTTAAGAATTAAACCCAAATTATAAATCTAAAAATAGAAGTCATAAATTAAAGTAATAAAGTTGATTAAATAAAATCCCAAGCAACTTTTATTAAAGATCATAATCATCGTGATCATAATCACGTGGTAAATGAAGAAGAAGATATAAAATTTTATCACAAAATGCATAAAGTTTAAAATAATGCTTCTAAATTAGTCATAGATTTATTACTTACAAACGGAAGAGACATTACAATTGGAGATGTAAGGCGGAAAAAGGTGGAAAATATCTTATTCTTAAAAATGTGAAATTACTTGAAATAAATTATTCACTTCATCTTTAGAAGAAACTAAAAATCTGCTAAAAATAATCTACTACAACTATAAGAAGAGAGGAATGTGTATTTAATTACCTACTTAGATTTGAAGAAAATAAAATTAGGGTACTATTTCTTGTTTCCCTTACTTTATCATGTGGCTTCAATCTGATTTTACCAAGGGTTCTACTAGATTCTACCAAGGGTGTACGCAAAATGCAATGTACAGGGACGTTTAAAAAAATTTGAATAAAAATCTATTGAAAATATTGTAATGTGGTTAGATAAGTAACTAGTTTTGTAACTAGATATTAGCAGGTTTGATATAAAAATAATATACATGGGTGCTGAAAAATATTGCAATTTGATTTTTTTGAGGTTATGTAACTAGCGTTAAAACTAGATTAAAAATTCAAAGTAACTAGATATTACCAGGGTCGATATAAAAATAATGTATAGGGGCGTTTCAAAGATTTTGAACAAAAAATCTATTGAAATATGATTAGATAAAATTTGACAGCTGTCAAATAAAAATCAATATGGCGGACGACAGAGAATTTCCGGGCCGGACTTAATGGCGCGAAATTAAAAAAAATAACTAGATTTAAAATGAAAAAGTAACTAGATTTAAAATAAATTACTAGGATCGATTACTAAGGAATTATCTATTCAAATGTCTAAGTATTTAGTGTTGTTCGATTGCGTGTACTCCGTTTTTATTCTAAAACTAGAGATTGTACCAAACATTTTGCATTAACTACATTCATTCCTACTAAACGCAGTGGTATGAAAATTGTAGTTCGGAGTGATTTTGTATCGTTCAGAATTGGCTACTGTTGTCGTTTTATGCCATACGTCTTATTGTGCATTTTTTTTTATTTTGACCTGACTAGCATCTTATGTTTTAATTTCTTCACTTTTGTCGCAACTAATTTGATTAAACGGGGTTCAAAAACTCAATAATTTTTAATATTATTGAGTACCTTAATTAAGTACGTATTTACAACTTAAATATGTAATCATAATTTGTAATATCTTATACTGTTTAAATAGTATTATTATGAAATGGTGACTTTTCGTAAATAAATAAATTGTGGAAAAAGTAATCAAAAATATCGTTACTTACGATAATTGGAGTATAGGTTCTTATTGAGTCCGTTACTGTTGATTGGAGAATGGAGAATTTCCCACCTTGTGCGCAAATCATGTCGTGAAATAATTCTATATAAAGATGGCAAAAAATGTTTCATCCAATAATTTGCTTATTAAATCCGTGCATAATTATTTATAATTTATCAATCAGTGTTTTGAAAAGTATGAAGTGCTAGTATGAGGTGATAAAGATAATAATAGAGAATTAATATTATAAATTTCTTCCTTCATATATGTATAAATTGTGTTTTATAATGTTTGAACATTGGTTTCAAGCAAGAAGTTAAATAAATAATCACGTAAAGGATATATTTTAAACAATGCATGGGTATCCCGTAATGCAATTCGTCCAATATCATATTCCACATCATTTGCCTCAGTTGGCTCAGTCAATAGCTTATAACCTAAACAGTACGTAATTTTACTTATATGTAACACTTTTTTTACATGTTTATATTTAACATATATTTTTTTACATGTTTATTCTCGTTTAGTCATATTTTTTATCAGTGGCATATTTCACATTTGATTTCGGTTGGGGGTTTAAACTGTGATCAAAGATCTTATTAATGGCGAAAACAAAAAAAATTGCTAACATTCATTCCTTGAAAGGGTGGAGGGGTTAGGATAATATAGCTCCCTACCCTGCTTAAGGATGCCACTGATTTTTATTTATATACATGTGTGAAGAAGTATGTTATAATTTTAGTACGTGTTGGCTAGATGATGGACTTTTTTAAATATTAGCGTATTCAATTAAATTAAATACTGGCAATGATTTGGAGTACCTTAATTCTAGAACAGCAGGTGGTCTATAATGAAACTACCAGCATAATGTCTAATTTGAAAGTTTCACTTTATATAATATCCTATAAGTCTTTATATAATTAAAATCTGTATACAATTAGAATAGTAAATGAATTATGATGCTAAAACTGAGTTAGCATTATTCTTATAATTGGATCTTACATCCATGTTTATGTAATTGTCGTAATGACATAGTTCTATCATTTGCAAGCTAATCTTTACATGCATTTCTGGTTCTATTGCTTACAATGAAATATACTCTTTTGACCATATATCACATTATCATTGACCATATCTCAATATACATTATATTGTTTTTTAAAACATTTGTAATACTTTTGCTTGCATTAAAGGAATTTTTTATTTATTGGTTTTGTGAGAGGGTATTTTATTTTTGGGATCTTGACAATTAAATTTAAATAATAACAATTCATAAAATACGAATATTCAAATATATGAAATTACAATCTGAAATAATATATATCATGAAAATACAGTACATGAAATATAAATGTTTTTGGAGATATGTAGGAGTATAAGAACTATAGTTCGCATCATCCAGATATCTCCTACGTTCTATTCGAACAAATAAATAAAAGATACGTATCATGCAATGGAATCTCTAACGCAACGAAATACATTTTATGGCAGAATGTCAAATACCTTTTGGGATTATCATGGAAAGCCCCGCAGTGATTATCCTCCAGATAACATCACTTGAAAGGCAAATATTCAATATTTGGGGATATCTATGAGTATGGGAACCTTGGTTCGCATCCTCCAGATATCCCCGAAAGTTCATTGAATCATGTTATATTAATTAATCTGAAATTGAACATAAATTATTACAGTTTTCGTGGAACTTTCGTAGAGCTATCTTGGAGTAAAATCACCGTATCCTCCAGATAGCTCCACAGATCAATTATAACATTTATTAAACTTGTTTATCACGAGAACTCTCTCGAAGAAGAAAGTCAACCGCAGAAGACCGATGAAAAATAAGCACAACTTGCAAGATGGCGCGATCACTTCATGGAGGTGCTCAATAGAGAAAGTGAGGAAGAGGCTGAAATAGTGAGGAAGAAACTGAAAAAGAGGAAGAAATTGTACATGTAGAGAAGGAGTAGAAACTGTAACTAACTCGGATTCAACGTCCAAGGATGAGATCAAGACAGCGATCAAGCAGCTGAAAAATGGAAAGGCTCCTAGAGTAGATAATATTGTACCACAGTTCCTGTCAACTGACACCGCCACTGATCTTCTATACCCTCTTTTCAAGAAGATTTGGTACAAAGAAAACCACAAGAATGGAGAGAAGGACTTCTCATCAAATTACCCAAGGAAGGGAACAACACTAACTATCAGAATTGGAGAGCAATCACCCTACTATCAATTCCAAGTAAAGTGTTGACGCGGGTGATACTCAACAGAATCAACAAGCACAAGTGGAATCACAAATAAGGAAGGAGCAAGCAGGGTTTAGAAGTCATTGTACCGACCAAATAACACGCTTCGTATTATTATCGAACAGTCAAATGAATTTATCACTAGCCTTCATCTTCTGTTCATAGGTTTTGAAAAGGCCTTCGATTCTCTTAAAAGGGGCAGCATGTGGAAAAATACGGAAATACGGGATACTGAAGAAGATAACAAAATTAAATAAAGAAACATACTACAACTACACATGCCGTGTCATCAACGAGGGGAAAATCACGGAACCATGCACAGTGAAGTCAGGAATTCGACAAGGATGTATTCTGTACCCAACAATCTTTCTATTGGTTCTGGATGAGGATAAGGAAAGTCACGGGTCTGAAAGACTGGAGGATCTAGATTTTGCAGATGATAGCTGCTTACTCTCACAGAACCATCTGAATATGAAAGAGAAACTCCAAGACTTTGAATGCGATGTTAAGATGGTGGATCTGAAAGTAATCTCATCCAAGACAAAGATTATGAAGATAAACATAAGAGATACGGGAACACTGAGAGTGAACAATGAGGATATCGAAAATGTAGAAGAGTTCACATACCTTGGGAGCCATAATCGAACCCATGATGGTGGTGCAGCTGCAGATGTCAGAGTAAGAATTCGAAAGACAAATCGGACCTTCATTTAGCTGTATCAACTCTGGAGGGCAAGAGACTTTGATTTTCCTAATTTAACACAATGTTCTATTTATTTAATTTTTATTTTTAGTTATTAGAGGTTGTCATTATTGTAAGTAGCACACATTGTCCATTTATTAATAACTATTCCATCAAGTGACCTAAAAATTTGCAAGCATTTGGCCGCTATAAATCGTTTACAATTTATTTGACAGTTACAGTTATTTATTAAAAACAGCATGAAAAATAGGGTTAATGTTTTATAACAAATGTTTGTACATTACAGTTATATCAAGCATTTTTAGTGAGTGATATCGTGTTAAAAGCGTTATATGAATGATTCTTTTTGGCAAGTTGACACTTTGCGGGGCTACAACTCCAGAAAGAAAAATCGCTGGAAAGTATGATATACAGCACTGCGCTTTATGTATTAAGAGCTTTCAAACAAGGTCTGACTTTTTACGGGAATCCATAAACCGTACTCAAACCCGATAAAGTAATTATCTTAATTATATAGTTGAATATAATTTAGTTGTTGTTTAATCAAAATATTATCTCATAGGTTTATTATTTGAATGACGTTCAAAATTAATATTTTATAATTTTTTTACAGCATCACCATCAAATAGCGGCTTACGGAAATATGTCTTCTGGTGTTGTATTTGTGGTGGATTATCGACCGTCCTCGGAGCTTTATTTCTGGCTGTGTACTTCCTTTTACGTTCCTATACATCAACATTGGGATATTTTGAGACAATACCAACTTTTGTTCCAGCGACAATGGTGCGTTTTAAACAATGTCATTATATTACTAAGTTTATTTTTAGCTTTGTATTTATCCGACAACAATTATTGTTTATATAGCTTTTGTAGGTGTTTTATGATAACATTTTTATAGATGTCACCTGTTTTATGTAGTATTAAGCAAATTTCATTATAGCACTAATAATGATTTCTCTCTAGTTGTATAACAAAAATTAAATCTCGAAAGATTTCGTAATTTTATAGAAAATATTTCTTATAGAAAATATCACGTATTTAACGATTTTAGTTATGACAAATATTTTATAATTAATTTAGTTTTGACACGGTTTTATTTAACTTTATGTTTTGTTTGTCTCTCTGTTCGAGCCTAAACTGGCAACTCACTTTTTATCAGTTGAGCATGACATTCAATGAGTTAAAAAAATTAGACTCCATGAATTTTCTCTTTTTCTTTGAAAAATAGTAAAAAACATTTAAGTCTTCATTGTGCATTACATGGAAATATGAGAAATTGGATTGATTGTTGATAATCGTTTATTTTATCATATCAAAACATTATAAATATTTTTTACGCCAAACAGCTTTCGAGAAAAAAATTTTAAAAGTTCAAATAATTGACGTGTCTTAAATAATCGTGTCTGAAAAATATAAAATAATTGACGTGTTATAGATGTAGAAGCTTTTTCTTTTATCGAAATGCGTATATTTTCACTTTTAATTCCACATTCGTTTGCTTATAATTTGAGAAGCACAACAGGTAGAAGTGCTCAATGACTTTGTACTTGCGAATCGCTATAGCATAACACTGCTCGAAAAACGTACATGTTTACTATCCGCAGGAAAGGAAATTGCATATGCATGAGCACATGAACTTTTGAATGAAAAAATAATCGTTAAACATATTCTCCTCGACTAGTTAGTAATATTTTTCAAATTGTGATGCAAATTCACCTCATTTCCGATTTCTTTGGAAAATGGAAACCTTTTTCGCTTCATCCATGTGTACACAATTATGGATGGACTGACAGAAAAAACTTGCACGGTGTTAGATCGGGCCGCTCGATTCATCTCGTGCAGAGACAAGATGAGCGGGATACATTTGACTTAGAATATCTATTGAACAACGTGAGCTGTGGACGTAGCATTATCTTCTAAAATCTTTTTTGACCCTTCATCCAATAAGGGTCGAAAAAGATTTTAAACCAAAAGAAGTCACTAAAACTTCTTCAGTATATTCTTTGAAGTAGTGGTAACCTCATATCTCACAAGTGAAATCTCTAACGATAATGTTAATTTACGACCCGTACAAGACACGCTGAGCTGTACGCTACCAGTTGCGCCCACAGGTTGCGGATAGTGGTATGGTCATAAGGTATTATGATAAGCTGCGAATAAGTAGTCGCAGACAAAACAGCGGCAGCAGTAACAGGACACACTGAATGGAAATGCTTATTTAGTGGCGTGTCAATGCCGCCACTAAATAAGCATTCCCCGGACATAGGTCATCAGCTATGTCAGTACGAGAACAGTATTCGATACGATCTAACATCTGACAAGCAGACGCAGCAGCTAAATATCCAGCTGATATGAGGAAGACAACGCGAAACCACCTGATTATAATCACCAGGATAAATCTTTAGCACGATTGAGACAACAAATAGCCAGGTCCCAGTCCCCGGCAGTCCTTAAATTGGCAGTTGGTGCTAAGAATCTCCGAGTCAATCATGAAGAAGATAGCCACATGGAACGTAAGGAGCATTAATCAAGACGGAGAACTCCATAATGTATTTCAAGAAATGGGCAGGCTGAAAATTTATGTTCTTGGAATTAGTGAAATGAGATGACCCAGAGAAATGTCTGGTCGAATGTTACGACGAGTACTACTCGGGAGAGGCCTCATCACAACATCGAAATAGAGTAGGCGTTATCCTAAGCCAGGAAACAAACAAGTTGTTAAAAATTGGTATTCGGTGTTAGATTGGGTCATCATGATCCAATTAGAGTCAAAACCAAACCTCTTAACATTATCCAGGTATACACACCCATTGAGTCGTTTTACGCCAATCTTAAAGAAGCATTTAGAACCATCAAAGCTTCGAACATCACCGTAGTAATGGGAGATTTAATACCAAAGTGGATAGACCGTATTTGGTGATTACGGCCTAGGCCAACCAATCGAACGCGGAAACGGACTAGTTTAATTCTGCCAGGAAGAAAAGCTTAGTTATAACGAACATATTCTTCGAGTTACCAGCAAGACGCCTATACATGTGGACCTCAAATGCGGATGAAAATGTGAGAAACCAGATCGATTACATATTGGTTAAGCAACGCTTCAGAAATTTCCTCAAAAGCGCTAAAACATATCCAGGCGCAGAAGTGTACTCTGACCGCAATCTGCTTCTAGCAAAGGATAACGTAAAACTGAAAAGTGCGTTAAAAAGAGTAATTTACCGCGAATTGGTACTCAAACGTTGAAAGATCTACTTACGAAAACCCAGGTCCAGGGGGAATTTAACAGAAGATTGAACGAAATTCCCATGTAGAAAATACCGAAATAATTGATTCGTGTTGGAACGGCTTCAAAGAGGTCATAATCGCTATAAGCAAAAACAAATTAAGAAGCGAAGGCAAGTGGAATAGGCAAACATGGATGACCGATGAAATTTTACAATTGATGGTCTTGCGGCGGCAGTTAAAAAACCAGGACAGTCTTAGATACCACTAAGCACACAGGGAAGTCCGTAACCGAGTGTGACGTGCAAAAGAAGAATGGCTAACGAACGAGTGCATGGAAATCGAGGAGGAAATGCAAAATATGACTTATTCAACATGCATAAGAAGGTGGAACAAGCGACTGGGATGTACAAAACTAGTAGCAAAAGCATCTTTATGCACAGAAGAGGAAAATTGTTGACATCTATTGATGAAAAACTGAAGGAATATGTTGAAACCCTCTTCAATAATAATAGAAGCGCAAGCCATAATATTATTAATGATGACGGGATAGATATCACAAGAGCCGAAGTCGAATACGCTATTGCATCCGCAAAATGCGGTAAAGCATCAGGTCCAGATGGTGCCCTGACTGTAGTACTGAAGGATGAGACGTGGCTTCATCTATTAGTCGATCTGGTAAATAGCATATACAAAAGCGGTGGAATACCACCGCACTGGCTCAAATCAACATTCGTAACACCGAATTATCAATTTGGTTACTCACGTATTAAAAATTTTCCTCAAAGTCATACACGCCAGAATATATTGAAAGTGTGAAGTGAACATCAGTAATACACAGTTTGGATTCAGCAATGACCTAGGTATTTAGACGTATGTGACGTAATTTAGAGGTATGTGTTGTATCGATTACAGAAAGCATTTGGCATGGTAAAGCACGAAAAACTAATCCATATTCTTAGTAACATTGGATTATATGGACATGGTACACGTATAATAGCCAATTTATTCTGGAACCAGAAGGCACAAAGTCTAGTTGACAACGAAATGTCTGACTAAGTCAACATACAGTGTTGACTTAGTCAGGCAAGGCAGTGTTCTCTCTCTCTCTCTCCACTTCTTTTCAACATATATTCTAAAAATATAATTGATGAAACACTAAGCAAGGAGTCATTGTAAACGGTACGGTCATCAACAATCTTAGATATGCCAATGATACTTTATTAATCACCACCAGTGTGACTTCCAAGAGCTACTAAATGAAGTAGTGCAAAAAGTGAAGCCATGGATCTGCGAATAAACGTCGAAAAGACCAAATGGATGGCAATTGAGAGAATTAAATGCAACGCACTCTTGTAGTCAACAATGACCTTATCGTTATCCTTATTGAAAAGGTTTCATCGTACAAATACCTTCGGAACTGGTAAATGAACACAGTGATAAGTCACAGGAAATTCGATGTACAATCAGCGCGCTAGAAGTTCATTCCCAAAAATGAAGAAGGTATTAACGGGTCGAGACTTTAATCTTTCACTGCGCACTCGTTTGTTACGCTGCTACATAGTGTTCTATATTATGGTATAGAAGCATGGACACTAACAGAGTCAATGTGTAAAAAGCTAGAAGCATTTGAAATGTGGTCTTACCGAAGAAGGCTGAAAATACCATGGACAGCGTGAAAAACGAACGTAGAAATGCTAATACAAATGAAGAAAACATATAGTTCCCGTCAAACGAAGGAAGTTAGAGTTCATCGGACATGCAATGACAAATACCAGTTACTACAACTGATAATCCAAGGAAAAAGTGAACGTGGACAGGGAAGGAGAAAGACAATATGGTTAAAGAATCTGCACCAATGGTACGGAAAAGGTACGACTTCACTATTCAGGAGCGTCTCTGATCGCCAAAGTCCTTTGAGGACAAGGCACTTAAAGAATAAAAAGAAGTACAAGGGCCATAAAAAGGGCTTTATATCTATAGATAAAAATAACTGTGAAAGCAGAACGTCGTTGGACAAAATTTTGCGAGTTTCTAAATCTGTTTCACTTACAATATGGAGAAGGGAATTAAAGTAGTCTATCTAAAATGAGTCAGAAAGGCTCGCTGATTTTATCCACAAAATCGCTGTTTTCACAAATTTTTTTCACCTTGAACGCCCGATGTTCTCCCAAGTTATTGCGTGTACTAACAACTATAAGCTATGATGCGCGTAATAATACCCTCTCAACCACTCTACTTCCCACCTGACCCAATCAATGATTCTGTGAAATCGGAAAGATTTCTATCTCTGATTGTTTACCTTTTATTTATCTGACAAATTAATAGAACATAACGTACATTTCCAACATATAAGCGTATATTTTCCTCTGAGAAGGAATATTGGTATCAGACTTTGGCTATGTTTAGCAAATGAGTTGGATAGGCTGAGTATAGATGATTATGAAGAAAGGATAAATACTGCTTTAAGCTCCAAATACCAATATTTCGACATTTGCTTCAGTTCATTTCACATCACTGTTTGCTTTATTGGGATTGGTTATAATGGCAATATGCTTCGATTAATAATGATCTCTTATTATTAGAATGTAACTTCGATGACAGATTAAGAAAAAAGTAACGAAAAATGTACATGTAAAAATATGAAGTGTGAATTCTTCAGAATATAAATCCAAAGACAAAAAGGACTCAAACCAAAGAGCCCAAAGACAACAAAGCGTTTAGGGTATCGCTGAGGCTCAAAACAACAGTTTTCTTTTGGGCTTAACTGGAACTTAAACGGTTGCTGTATTAAAAACCTAACTTAATTGTTTACGGAGGGAAATATCTCAGTTTTTTTATTATCTGCACCTACCGATTTTATTTGAAACTGCAAAATAGCAACAATATATAGACATAGAAAAAAAATGTATCTTTAGTATTTTCTAAAGCAGTTTTTAATAGTTGATTTTTATTTTTAGCTTATATTGACTGGTTTATGCGTTATAAGTTTGGCAAGAAGGAAAAACAGATATAGTTATTTGGTAAGTAAATCAATTTATTTGAATTGACATGAATTTAGTAAATAAGAAATAACAAATGATTATAAAAGTTTTTTTTAATTTCATAATTCATTGGGTCTTCTCACTAGTAAAATAGGGCTTGAAATCTAAGTATTAGCGCTATGTATAGATGACATAGTACACGAGATTTTCTTTTCGGCAAATGTGAAGTAACGACTTCTTAAATATAATAGACGAATCATAGTCATTTTTATAGTTCAAATATGAGCGTCAATAAAGCCATTATTCGATCGAATGACCGGTATCAATTTAAAGTTATCCAAATGCCACACCATTGTCTATATTGTCACGTTTATTTTGTGACAAGGGGTAGTATGAACCCTAAGTGGTTAAGCAATTCAATGCCCAGTTAAAATTCATCTAACCCAACCGGATTCGAAGTAATAAAAATTAAGTTAGGACGTAACTAGAATTTATAAATTATTATTAAGGTTTGAACAAATATCTAAATATCGCTGCTGATTTAATTACACAAGGGTTCAGGACTATTTTAATTTAGAAAAGCCTACGAAACGACTTTAGTTAACAAAGTACTGCTCCTACATTAATTAAATCAATAAAATATAATTAAAACATCGCAAGAATTTAAATCGATCTATTTATACTTAATCAATTTATTTTACATATACCTTCAATTATATTGGATTTACATACTTAATAAAATGTTATCTTAGTTTGATCTCTTTGAAATACAAATATTGAATCTTTTATTCAACAAAGTTTCCCTTGCAAACGGAAGTAAATAAAATCATGACATAGCAATATTTAAGTCCAAAAAGAATTTATACGGATTCAAGTCTAATTTGTGGACGAATAATATAATAAATTACAGTATCATTGTGGTTTGTTAAATATTCGTAAAGACCTCAATAAATAGTTATAAAAACTCTCGATCAACTTTAATACATTAATTATTCAGTTATTAATTATTTTTAAAGTTTTTAAATCACTTTCAAATAATTAATAAGAAATAAAAGTTATTAACTTATTTCAGTTATTAATTTTTGAACAGTGAAAATTTATAACATTTGAAATATTTAATTATTCACTGAAGATTAAATGCATAAGAAAAAATTCTAAAGGTGTTTTAAATCCCTTTAAAATAAATAAATATATACTCACATACGAATTCCAAACATTTTAGAAACAATAAAATAATCGCTTAAGAAACCAGAGTTTATCCGCGAGAAACTAAATGCAATTGCTTTGAACTTTTTCGTACTGAACTATAAGAACATTCTAACATAATGAGAGCGTCTAATGATAGAAGCTTAGCTTATAAAGAAAGCGATTATATTCCCACTCCTACAAGTAATTGGGATAAAAATGCTTTCATGCTGAAAGTCACCTATCGCTCAGGTTCTGAACGAATATCTGAGGGGTTCTGAGCGAGATATCGCTCAGCCTTAAGCAATGCAAGTGCACGTCATAGAGTATGTTGAATATGCTAGATAAGAAACATAGATAAGAAACTGAATATGCTAACAATTTCCAGTTTTGCATGAGTAATTAAAAGTTTAAAGAAAATGAATTTGGCATTCCAATATTTAAAGACTTAATTAATTCTTTTTTGCCGAATTGTGGTTCCCACCATCGAATGTGTCAGACGGATAGATTTTAGATTGCACTCCTGACATTAGTAAGGTAGAGCAAATGTCTCTTGTAATCAGATATGTTGCAATCAATAAAGATTCCATTGACGTTGAAATCAAAATGAATGAAAACTTTTCCACACGCAATATAGAATGTTAGTGAATTATTCTATGTTCAGCCATTCTCTCAATCTAGTTGTTAATGATATGATAAAAGCATCCTTGGAAGTCGCTAATTTCTTCAGCATGGCCCAAAAAATATTTTTTACGGCATCCGCTGTTCGATGGACAATACTTTAAAAACATTTTTAAGGATTAACTTTGAAACCATTGAGTGATACTAGTAGGATGGAGGCCTTAAAGCCTTTAAGCTTCCATTTAGGAGATGTGTGTATAGGATGCTTTTGCTAAGCATTTATGAAAACCAAGTAATTGATAATTTAATAAAAAACGAAGGTCGTATTTTTTACTACGAGAATTATTTTGCAAATCCTGCCTTGAAAGTTTGAATTTTGAGCAGGTCGAACATCTCCACCTCTTCGAAACGAAATGTTGTAAATCTTACTTTCAAAATTTTTTGTGAATTTATTTTGCAAATCCAATAGATTTTATTCTCAGGTTATAAGGTGTAGATACAATACATTTGATGATGTTTTATATGCTTTACAACTCCACTTATTTTTACATTTCAAGTTAAATAAAACCTAAATTTCATTAAATTCTACTGTCAAAATTTGAATTTCAAGCAGATCGAACATCTCTTCCTGTTCCGCTTAAATTTAAAGGAACTTTTGATACAAATAATTTAAAACATCGTGTTCTAAGACTTGGGACTAATTTCATTCGACAAATGATGCAAGGTGCTAGATGTGTGCATAATTTCAGCGATATAGTTGCAAAACTGAATTTATGAGTAATAAAATGACACTTTTCCACCATATTGGATTTACAAAATAATGAAAATATCATCTGGGCGAAAATGTTGTGTGTATCTGCTTACCAAATTTAATCGAAATCGGTGCAGTAATTTAAGAGTAATCTGAACATGCACGCATTCATACATACTTGCATACAGACACCGAAAAATTCGGCCTGTTTTTCAGTTTTGTACAAGAAAAAAGGTTTTGAAATAATTCTTTTTGTGACAAATTGTTCTTTGAATTACCTCTCTTTGAATTATCTTTGAACATATTGCAATGATGTGACGTACTAAAATCAAATTGAAAAAAGTCAAAGCTATATCTTTTATTTAATTAATAACATATAAGTAAATAAATCCTGATTAAAAGAGGCGTTAGACAAGGAGACATTGTGTCACCCAAATTGTTTACACTTGTGCTAGAGGACGCTTTCAAAAGCCTACACTGGGAAGACAGAGGAATTAATATATCGG